>JBBPLP010000006.1:0-201614 GCA_038089875.1 Fistulinella prunicolor | reverse complement strand
GATCATTTATCCCCTGAACATACCCACTCGCCGGATGGCGTATGGCCCAGACGTAGAGTATCCGCTCGAGACTCTACTTGCAGGGACGTCAGAAAAAATATGAGGAACAGGTGAGGACCGCGTACGCGCTGCGTGGATGCCTGCATCCAAAGACATATGCCTGGTCGTGTTCGTGGGACATCTATTTCAATCTGGTGCCAAATTTGCTGATCGACGCCTTGGCGGTCTCGAGCGAAGGCGAGCTCGACCAGTGTGAGATACTCTCCTCGTTTGCGAGCAAGCGAAGCTGCACGCAAGTTTGAAGGTAGAGGGATATATCCCTTTGGGAACATATAAGCTGACTGCTGTGAGGGAAGCAGGTATACGCACAAGAAGTATCGGCCAAACAATTGGTCTAAGGTCACTTGGTGTGCCAGACCACGCAAGCTTTCGGAGATCAGCTAAACGAACGTCATCGGATGGTGTCACGATTGAGTTTTGGAACCAATCACTTACAAATATTCAGGTCTTCCTTGCTCAAGCACTCGATGAATTTCAATCGTCGGTTACTACGAATCGACGATTCCCGTGAATGTTTCCCTGAATCACCAGTACGGTGGGAAGAACCCACTCCGTCGCTAGAATTGAGCAATGGTTGAGGTACGGATAGAGTTGTGTGTGGATGCAGGAGTCTGCGAAATGGATCTATTCGTTTAGTTAGAAGAGTACGACAACGACAACATTTTATCAATACCGTTCATTATCTCCTCAGCGTCAGATTTGATTAGGCCACGTTGTTGTCTGACTTTGTTCGTAGTTCCAGATTCAGTAATCTCTGGATCAAAGTCGCCAATGACCATATCACCATCGACATCAGTGTCTCTGTGGAGGTCCGAATATTTGGAGGTTGTCCCGTCCGCGCTATTTTGCGAGATGCTCGATTTTCTGACTATGGTCCATCCGCCTTTGGCTGAAACTGTTTGGCCTGACTCGGGCTTGGGGGGGTACGAACTTGGGCTTGGGGGATTGAGGTGGGTATAGGATTGGGCGAGGATGGACGAAGAGGAGTTGTTAGGCGCCTTTGGAACGGGCTTCGGTGGTGTGAACGACGGTTGCCGCCTTGAGTGGGTATTTGAGTGTCTCCAAGAGTGCGCAATCGTGGAGTGACGTGGAGATTCCGAGTCCGATGCGCTATCCCAGACATCTTCCTCAGCCCAGTCCATGTTTGAATTGGCATTGAAGGAGGGGTGTATGCCGATATGTGGACGTGCTGGGGGAGGCCTCGCCGCCATCGTTCTCGATGGCGAGCAGCGTTGTTTTGACGCCCTCTGCTGATCTACATCACCTGTGTGAAGAATTATCTTCTTTCGGTTTATAATTACGTAATGTTATCACACACTGTGACGGTGAGCGGGCGTAACATCATAGCTCAGATTACAGATTGGTAAAACTTCGTCCGAATCCTGGGTTCAATCGGTAAGACAACGCAACCACTAGGTGACTTGATCGAGGCGATTAATAGCCAACGTGAGCTCATTCAATCCAACATCTGGAAATTAAGTACTTTTGTATATGATATCTCTTACTATCACTGTCCGATCCATTTGACAACATCATGGCTTAAGATCTAGGCCGAAAGTTACTCCATCACCTGCATGACCTTACGGTGCTGAGCGTTGATCCCCCGGTGTGACACGCCCAAGATACTTATCTCGATGCACCTACAATACCATTCGCCCCCTCGAGGTGTCAATGTCATATAACACACAGAGATACAATGCACAGCGGAAAATTGCTCACCTCAAAGGGAGCCGGTTCGCCTTAAGAAATCTTCTTCCGACCAACCATAACATTCCTTTAACTTCTTTCTATAATCCCTCAGATGATGTGCATGTAACGTCGAATCAGGGTGTGCTATGAATGTTGATACACGTGAACCAATGAGGCTACCACAATTCAGAGAAGAAACGCACGCTTATGGAAAGTGATGGACTATGAGATGTTTCACATCATCAGCGCAATAAATTAGAGATCGGTAGAACTCACTCTATCATTTGAATTCGGTGGGTCGAAGCGCACAGAGGAACCTGCGGTACTAGGATCGTATTTGAATCCCATATCTCGCATAACCTGAAACGACAACGGTCATGAGGCATGGCGAACATTTTTGTGGCTCACCTTCACGAAATTATCCCACTTCAATGTTCCGACCTTTTCGTCCGCACTTGTACGTAGTAGTTGGTGCATGTATCCAGCCGTTTTTTTCCCCAGTTTGGCAAACCACGTGAACTTCTTGTTGATAGTTGGATCGCTTTCATTCTCTTTCTTTGTCTTGTCCTTTGAGCCGAGCCTCGAGAGGAATCCCCTTTTCTCTGAGAAGAGAGATGCATGGTCAGGGCGAGATTTAACCTTCTCTTTCGGAGCGCCAAGCTCCTGTAAGTAGGAATGAGCAGACTGCGCGTGGGTGGGCTCAATAGGCAGCGAAGATGTTGACACGTGTGCATGCGAATTGAGCGAGGCATTAGATGCAAGAGGTTTATTTGAAGGTGTCTTAACAGAAGTTTCGGCAACTGTGCTTGAAGGAGGATTGTTCGGTGGAGTCGGGATAACGGACGCAGAGTCTTCGTGAACTATAGGTAGCTCATTTGTAACTTCTTTCTTTTTTTTCTTTTTCTTTGGCTTCTTCTTCTTTTTACCTGCTATCGAGGAAACATCCTCCTCTTCATCCTCCGCGTCCTCGACCGTTGCACGATGGTCTTTTGGTTCCTCAGAAGTAGATTCTAAGAATAGACGTTAAAGAGGTGAGACCCACCCCGATGTCTTCCACGTACCATGTGGGCGTTCCTTATTTGGCGTGAGCTGTGTGCGAGGGGTTTTGCCGCTAGGAATGTCAAAAGTCTCGGTACCTGGTGCAGAGGGAGTGGCCTGCGTTGCCGAAGCTCTAGCAGCTTGGCGCTTCTGCCCGAAGAGGCCATTTCGCGGCTCAGTACGTGAGGTCGAGCTGAGCTTCGGATCGGAGGAAAACATGCGCCCTGTAAAAATATTAGTGCCTGTTGTTCTAAAACAAGCTGTATATTCGTCTTGCCTCTCAATGATCCAAGCAGTTTCAAAAAGGGATTCCTCTTCCTTTCATCTGTCAGTGCATCGAAGTCGGGAACGGCTGATTTAGGATCGAAGAACTCAGGTATCGCCATTGCGGTGTCCATTGCCTCCCTCAACATGGTCCGACACACTTCTTCTTCGTCCGAATTATAGTTACTCTCGTCGTCGTCACTCTCTTCTCCCTCATCGCCCTCGGAAGCAAATGTACCCTCGTCGTTCTCACCAGAACTGTCTGAGACAGACTGGAGTTCAGGCATGGAACTGTCGTCGTCATCATCATCTGCGTGCCCATCCGTGATTGCAAGGAGCTTCTTTGGCTTCTTCTTCCCACCAGTTCTTTTTTTCGCGCCGCCCTTTAGAAGAGACATTGAGGGTTGCTCGGTGTCGGAGTCAGAGTCATTGGTGCGAAGGCTAGGCATGTAGATGGAGCTCCATTGAGGAGTACGGCGAAGTGCTCCGTCTAGTTGCCAAAGTGAATCAACAGACAAACCTGAAGCTGTTTTGTGGTTCTGATGGAGAATCAGTAAAAGGTGTTCAGGCGGATTTTGAAACATACGAGATCAATAAGCCTCCATATATTATCAAGCACGGTGGGATCTTTGGTTCTTTCCAAAGGGCTGATGAGGTCCTTAAAGTTGGCATATGATTCTGATGCTCGTTTTGAATAAATTTGAGCATCCAGCCACCTTTCATATTGCTCTGGCATCTGACGTGGAAGGGTTCTGAGCTTCTCGCCGTGAGGGCCTAAAAGAGGGCTCTCCAGGAGTTCTTGGAGTTCCAAGGAAACCTACATCAAAGGTTTGTTCACTGCGTATGCAACAACTCTGCGGAAGTATAGGCTTACCGAAAGGTCGCCAACAGCGTCCCACATCGACTGTGGGAACCTCTTAGCTTCTCCTGGAGATTCATCGACAGCGTCGTGCAAGATCTGATATAAGATTCGCTTCGGATACGGTGCTCTAGGGAAACACAGCTCGATAATAATAGAGTCTAAGAATGACTTGCAAGCATCCTTGAGGCTGACCCAGTCGAAAGCTATGGAAGGCTCCCCTGGGTCCACATTTTCTACTTCTTTGAAGTACCGCGAGTAGTGAGCTGAGTGAACGTTTAAAGCAAAGTACCAGTATAGGGACCGGGACGACATACGGGAAGTCATGGCAAGAATAGAAAAGTGTGCCTGCCCAAGGTCAACCAGGACGCCAACTATATCACACAGAACCAAGTATCGTGAACGTAAGCTGTCATCGATTTGGAGCTGAGAACGCGCTGTTGCATCCTTCAAACCGGAATTCTGCAAGTCGCGAAGGGTGGTGGTAACAATTCTCCATCCAGAGGCTATCATGTAGGCATTATGTATCCTGAGGAATATGATTGGTGATGTACAAAATGATGTGCAACGTAGCCCACACCTTGTGGATACAACTGAAGCGATGTATGAAGGGTTCCGAAGGGATTGTTGGCTACCTTCCGCGCCACGCGGAATTCTTGCAATTAACTCGGACACGACCTTATAGTAGAACATATCAGGGTCCTTGAGATTGGCAATGTCGTCGAGGTAAGCTTGAAGAGAGTGTTAAGGGGTGGAGATCAGGACTGAAGTGGCGAATCTAATCACACCATTATATTGCGAATCAGCGATTTTGATGCATTTGCCCAAGTCGAGGGGAGCCAAGAGAGCCGTACGTGACTTCTGTGATACGAGATCCTCTGAAGAAGTGTTACTAGTAAGTGACAGAGCTAAGAGCAATTAGATGGACGTGCCTGCTAAAAGATCGAGTTTCTCTCTTCCGGTTATTCTTCCAACGAGCATGACTTCCCCCGTCCCGCGAGCACCATATTTGCCGTTGCGCAAGACGAGTGCGCGAGAGGTTGAAGGTTTGAGACCATTCTTATCGCGCTTGCCTCGGTACTTTGTCTGTACATGCCTCGGGCCCACCGGTACGAGATCGCGCGATATTGGAGGTTGTTGAGGTTTACTCGGATTTTTCTTGGACATGGCGTGCAGTGTGCAAGTCGTATGTACGGCGGGCACTTGAGGCTTTGAAGCTTGGAGGCAGCTGCAAACAGTCTGGTCACGCAAGACAAGATCCTGACCCATAGAGCTTGCCCGACTATCTCGTGTCTCTACAACGACGTCCATCATGATGATGCTAATCTTTGGCACGCCTTTCTCCGAGCGAAGTGCCCAAGCTGAGGCGACGCTGGACTATCATTTACCCTGGTGACCATTGCATCCTTAAAGTTATTGAGCGTCTCGTCCTCCTGGAAAATACCACAGTTCCCCTCCTGCCTTTGAATTTCCTCAGCCTCGAGAGCCGTGCTCCCTTGCTTCTTTTTTTATTTCCTTTGTCTCCCTCGTTGGGGGACTGTACCCAGAAATACGGCCGATGTCTCGGCAGAAAGTTCCCTGCCGTTTTGGTTGCAGATCTTCGGCCAGGTTCGTTCTCAACTAATGGTAACGAACCCCAGTGCAATCCACCTGAACCCATCGTTAATATACTCTATCCACCAGCCTATGTACTCGTCAAGATGACCTATTCAGAGATCAAGCTTCAAGACCAGTTGAAGAATAATATCGTACCACAGTTCGTTGTTAGGCAACCAGCGTGAGTATAGGACACATTCTTATGACTCATAGCAGAAACAAAGCAGACTTGAAGCTACGCTTCGAGTTGGGCCTCTCCCTACCCCTGCCTGCCCTGCTATTTTTGTGTGCGCGAGCACGAGAACGCACGCAGACCCACTGTCTGCGTACATACTTGTGCTTGTTCGTGCCCACTAACTCCCCTGTCCTCTTCGCCTCACCCTTGCATAGCCCCTCCTCATCCCTGGTCTGCGTACACTTGCTTCGCCCTCGCTAGTCCTCTTTTGTGCACGCGCACCCTCACATTGTCCTCGGTGGCCCTTATTCTCCCTCCCTTATGTTCAAGCGCTCAGGTTGTTTCCTCGTCCCCACTTGCCCTCCCTCGTCCTCGCGCGCAGTATCCTTACTTTCGCCGGGGTTCGTGCGTCTTTGCTTGACCCCTGTCCCCCGTCCTCGTCGTGCCCGTGTGTCTTCGCCTAACCCTCGCCTCAGTACCTTGTGCACCTAACTTCGCCTCGCCATCTGTCCTGCTTTGCTTGTTTTCGTGCAGACGAGCACGAATAGACATGCAGGCGCACAGACTGGGTACTCACATTTTCTCGCTCGCTTGCATTCACTCACTCCCTGTCAGCACTCACCTCAGTGGGCCACGCCCATGCGAACATTCCTGCACTCACTTGGTCACCATTGATGCTGGTACAATACAAAAGTCATGTACCATATCATCTACCTGACTGAGCTGTATAACTTTATAGAGAGCATATATCCACTGGACGGGACCCGGCCCCGGACGAGCCGGTTCAACAGACAATATGCCGACTTCATTCAGAGGGTAAGCAAATCCCACGGCGTTCCCAGACAATTCCCGGATAGTGACCTTGTCAAAACAAGGTGACCATGTATGGTAAAACACCCGTTCCCCGCCGCACAGATGTCCCGATGTGCAGTCGTCCATCGGTCCCACCGTTCCTGCCGGCAGTTTTAGGTATAACAAGTTGCCAGTCATCGAGATGCCTATTGTTCCGTACTCCCCCATCCGCGCGTATTGTCGCACCTTTCTCCTTTCCGCTCCCTCATTCCGGAGGGGTTCGGGCTGGCCTTGAAGGTCATTGCCTTACATCCCTCTCTTCATTCGTATCACTCGTTCCAATGGGCAAGCTTGTCTGGCATGATTTGAGTCGCTTCGTATCCATCGCTGCAAGTACTTGTGCGTGCAGCGTTGGCGTTATTGACCATCCTCTTATCTGACAACAACATTAGATGCAGTGTGGGCAGGTTTCTGGGGCATACTCTTCCGCAAGTTCTTTTGGGACATCATCGGTGGTATTCTGCGCAACCCAGGAGGCATTCAGTCCGTTCTTCTACTACCTGGAATTACATCCCGGTTGACGCTTCCCCTTCGCAGACCTTCTCCGAAAGCCCATGTGTTCATTACCGTCATTGTGAAAACTCCCATTATCCAAACAGTTACTATGATGCTGGGTTTCATCATGATTGCGTTAGAATACCCCCTTCCCTCCATCAAGGGGTTGCCTATGCATCGTAGCATACCTCTAAGAGTCGTGTTGCTTATGCTGCAATCTTTCCTCGTGGTGCTGTTTTATCAGGTACGTTGATGGCGAGACCTTGAAATATTTCCCTCTGCTGACCACGCGATCCCCTAGGGCACGAATGCCTCTCTTTGGTCACTCATAGCTGCCGTCTTCTATATCAGAGCCTTCACCCTTGGCGAGCACATAGAAGGCCTGAATATAGACAAGGGACCAGCTATCCAAGTCTGAAGTTGTTCCGACGCCAGTTCTTTTGTAGTGTACCAAGCGTACATTCATTGCTTCGCAACGCTGACCCCAGGTTCGGGTCTTAGTTATTGTTCGCCAATGATTTGGGTACCCCTGTTTGTACTCTTGGCTTTCGTGTCGTTGTATGTAACATTAATATTCCTGTTGTATCCTTGTTTTTGTTGTTGTAATACTATTACCGTGGAGGCACTCGCACGCCACAGATGGAGTACCAATCCGAATCGATCATCCATGTACTAGATACCAGCTGAGATGGCGACAACAACCATGCAGTCATCCGATATCATTTCCGCGTTATCCGAGAAATTCAAGAACGCGAATGAATCTGGTGAACTGATCTTCTTCCCATCTACAGTTCACGAACACCAGGATATCGGTCTGGAGGTAAGGTCCCTACAGTGTACTACGTGTTGGTTAATCAACCTACCTTTGCCGAGCTATATAGTTTGAGTTGCAACTATGCACTGCGTTACAGAAAAAGCCGGTGGATCGGGATGCTTCGGGACAACTCACCATTTCCTCGGAGTCCAGCTCGGTAGCTAAAAAGAACATCTTTGCTCCACCTTACGTTCCACAGCTGTACCTAGGGGAGCTGTCACTCAAAGACGGGGAGGACACATCCGACTACGTTGTACTCGTGAGCGGTGTCGATCTCCATCGTCATCTTAAATCATGACCAATCCGGGCAGCTGAACAAATTTTCTGTGGTCCCGCAACATTTTCTGTTGGTGACCAAGGGTACGTGCTCGGGCAACGTGGATAACATTCGAAATCATCTACCCAACTGTGATCAAAGAATTTCAGCCGCAGACTTCACCTCTTTTGCCTCAGGATTTGGTTCAGGTGTATCTCCTCTTGCTTGCTGCTCGACAGGCAAATAGACATTTCATCGCTTTTTACAATTGTAAGTATTTCCTCATGATATTCGATTGAAGGACGTCGGTCCGAACAATGTATTAGGTGGGTCAAAGAGCGGTGCAAGTCAACCACACAAGCATATCCAGTTCATTGAAGTTGGGAGCGACGGTCCACCAATTGAAAAGTTGGCAAAGAAAACAACCCTCGAAGTGTCCGGTAACTGGATTCAAGTGCGATAACGACGGGAAAAACTGAATAAATCGCATATAGGCAAACCTTTTGCTATTTCTTCGCTACCTTATGCCAATCATGTGTTCCGCCTGCCATTTCTCTCGAGCAACCTTTCTGTGGGTGAACTGAGCCAAGCACTCTTCCCCCCCTTCCTCTCGCTTCTCGACCTGGTGATATCAACCGTACGACATGATACCGATTACCCCTCCGGCTCTCTTTCCTACAACGTTGTCCTTACATTGGAGCACATACATATGATACCTCGACGCCACGAAGCCTACAAGATCGAGGGGACGCAAGAGCTAATCGGCATTAACTCACTTGGCTTCGCAGGCATGTTGCTTGCTAAAAGTGAGTTAGAATTGGAGACCATGAAAAAAGAGGGAATCGGGCGAATCCTTCGAGGGGTGGCTCTCGAGAGTGTCCACGATCTACAGGTTGCTGGCACCTCACTCGAAGCGCCCGAGGATGTGTCTCACGCATCAGGTACCACCTAGCATGATGGATAGAATAATAATTATGGAGTAGAACATCAACAAGAAAGTTGTATCACACAATGCTGTGCCAATTAAAGACCAAGAAATCCCTTGACCCTCCATAAAGTGTCGAGGGACTCGAGCTAGGGAATAATAGCATGAGTCACGGAGTGCTATGACGCATTTTCGTGTTACCAGGCGGTGGAATCCCTCTTCTCGAATGACCTGGCTGACGAGGGTCTCAAGATCAGTTCGAGATAGTTCATACAATGAAGGATGGTTGCTCAGAGATGCAAGAAGTGGAGATCTCTCATCGCTCGCGTATACCGTTCTTGACTGTTCCTGCATCATTGCATCTGCAGAATGCGTTGTACGTCGCGGAACAGGGGGCGGAGGCATAGCAATACTTTGGTCTGACGAAGAAGGCTGCGAAGAGTTTGGTAAGGAACTTTGGGCCCAGTCACGACTACGGTTTTGAGGCAGGTCGTCTTTCCGATGGTCCACCTGTATGTCCGGTCTGTGAGATGTTTCGGAGCATGTCACGAAGGTGCTATCATCCGAGGACAAATTTGTTGCCACAAAGGTGGGTGCAATGGCCCGGGAGAAGGCTCGATTCTCTGGAGGGTGGACGAGCATAGTTGACGGGACTGGCCTAGAATCGGTGGTCCCCGATGTCATGCTCTGATGCTCAGTCAGTCTGGCAGACCGCACGGGTGCAGGGTACGATACGGTTGTCGCAGCCCGCGTCAACGAAGGCGGGAGCATTGTAGAGTGTCGATTGATATTGGTCGAATGGGGACTCGCTTTGCAAGGGCAAACGGACTTGATGGCATCGATGCATCGAGATGCGTCCAATGTATCCTTGAAAGTGATTTGAAAGCGACGGTATGTCTGGTAGACCGAGAATCAGGCAACCACTACGCCATGGCCAACAAAACCACTTGCTGGTTGAGAAGCAGGCGGAACTATCCTCGGATGCAAGTAGCGGATGCCGACTACTGCATCACGGTACACTGCTTTCAGAGGAAGACTCTGGTCTGATTGGGCGACGGATGTTTGGAGCGTTGGCAAAGACGAAAAGGACAGCAGTTCCAGATCTTCCTGAGACGAACAATCGAGATTGGATGGATCTGTAAGTCTATCCATGGACGGTTACTCACAAAAACAATCTCCCTTTGTTCAGTATGCGGATCATTGGACTCTGTGTGTAAGCTCCACAATATCCTCAGGCGCATAGAGACCAGTTGTCCGGCGGGTGACCGTTTGACCTCTAGGATGATCTTCATGACTGGGTTCGTATAATGTTGCCATTCGGATTCAGCTGGAGTCTGAGCTTGGGAGCCAAGAGACGACGGAGGCGGATAAGAACGAGAGTACTTGTTGAGAACATACGAAGTAGCTGTGGTGATGGAGTGCTCGGACATGATGTCTTCGTCAGATTGCACGCGAGTAGCTTTCAGGCCAACGCGAGATTCCAGCTACTGTTACACACAACATGCATACTAATACAACACACGAACAGCTTCGGGGACTTAGTCTTAGTCGCAGTATGCTCCTTCGCTAGCTGGCTATTGCAATTGAATCAGGATTGCGCAGACAAAGACGCGACTCGCGACATCACTCACCGCGACGTCCCTCGCATATCGGTACAGAATACCTCTCTTTTCTTTCAGAGCACTCTTTCCTGAAGCTTCCCATTCCTTCCTGCGCGCCGCCTTCTCATCCTCTTCTACTAGCCAGTCGATAGTTCGTGATACTGAGTCGATAATGATGCGATCGCCATCCTTGACAAGAGCGATAGGACCACCCAAAATAGCCTCAGGAACAACGTGACCTGTCGGTAAAGGATGACTGTAAGTACTGAAGTATGAATTCAACATGCAGCACACCAATGATAAATCCTCTGGACGCTCCGGAGAAACGTCCGTCAGTGATGAGAGCGGTCGAGTTACTGAGACCAGCTCCTATCAAAGCAGCAGTGGGTCCTGTGATTAAACCTGATGAGAGAGCAATCGGACCGGGTCACTCTCCCGAATTCACCTAACATCTGTAGAAAAATCTTAGAAATATGCAGGGTAGGTAGCCGAATAGCGGACCTCGGGCATCCCAGGTGCACCTTTGGGGCCTTGGTATCTGAAGATAACAACAGTGCCTGGCTTGATCTCTCCTCTTTCCAGAGGGGAGTAAAAGTCTTGTACACTGCCGACGAAATCAGCTTTCATCGTGCAAGCCCGGGGCGTAGTTTACCTGTCGAAGCACTTCGCAACACCCTGTCATCTCCAACTCAAAAATTGAACTGTGGTATCACGCAGAATGCTAAGACAGACCTCAAATCTCATGCCTTCTTTACCAGTCAATTTGGCGACAGCTGTTCCTGGCGCCAAGCTTCCACGCAAAATTGTCAAATGGCCTGTCGATTTAATCGGGTTCTCCAGCCTCCTGATAACATCCTGCGTTTCAAAGTCAAGTTCCGGTACATCATCGAGATTCTCTGCGAGGCTCTTTCCCGTGACAGTCATCTGACTACCATCGATCAGGCTGGTGTTCTTCAGAAGGTATTTAAGGAGGGCCGGAATTCCGCCAATCTTGTGCACGTCTTCCATGTGGTATTTACCAGAAGGCCTTAACCCAGGGTTAACTAAAGGAATTTTACAGAAAACGAATGCATACTTGAGGTCGGCAAGATAAGGGGTTCTGTTAGAAACCTCCTGGAAGTCATCGATGGTGAGGGGTACGTCAGCAGCTCGTGCGATGGCGAGCAAGTGAAGCACCTTCTCATTATCAGATACATGAAATGTAGAGATTTGGGAGACATACTGCATTGGTCGATCCACCAAGGATGTTGACGATAGCGATCGCGTTTAAGAATGACTGGCGAGTGAGAATATCCCTGGGTTTCAAGTCTAGTTCTAGCAAACGCCTCATATACTTTGCAGCCTTAAAGCATTCCTGAATTTTTTCTGTGGACAGAGAATGAATCACTGTCCTTGACTTGAGCTTGTATCTTCACTCACCTGGATACACTGCTGGCGTACTAGAGGAATACGGCAAGGACATTCCGAGTACCTCGAGGACAGAACTCATGGTGTTTGCTCTGTGTCATTATAGTGAGGTTCACGCATAAGTAAAATATCGAGATATATTCACTCACGTATACATCCCACCACAGGCACCCGGACCGGGGCAGGAATGCCTAATCACGTCAAACCGTTCCTCTTCATTGATGAGACCCACCACATATGCACCTTGTAACCGTAGGTACACGAAAGATGGGTATAATGAAGAATAACATACCGTACGATTCAAGCGCATCTGCTATGTTAACAGGGCCACCCTTTTTGAACCCCATCGAGGGACAGTCGACATGGCGAGTGCCCACTTGGATGGTTCCACCATAAACAATTATGGTGGGACGATTGTGACGCACGGCAGCGATTAAAACACCAGGCATGTTCTTGTCGCACCCAGGCACAGAAATGTTGCCGTCATAATGTTGTGCCTAGTGGCAAGGCAAATCTGGGTTCACGAGGTAGCAAGCATTGCTCACGGTAACCCACCAACGTGACCTTGCTTCGTTGTTAGCCACAGTATAAACAGGTGTTTCAGAAAATGACTTACCGCTTCCACGGAATCGGCAATTAGGTCGCGACTAGGCAGCCTATAAAAACACAAATTAAGTGAGATCCACGCCTATCCTGTACTATCTAGCAAATACCCACGAGTAACGCATTCCTGTAAAGACAATATGAGAAAGTATATTTCACAAGAATGCATAGAATATACCGTCTGTATTCATAGTGATTGCATCGCTGGAAATCATGATGATGGGATGAATACCATCGACAAGTCACCACAGACCTGATGCCGATAGTATTGAAGAGCAGGCCAACAAGACCTTCCTCCTTGCAGCCTTCCTTGATCTTTTTCGCGAGATCGAGCTGTTTGGGGGGAGATCAACACAGCTCGCACATACAATACACTTAGTGGAGCTCACAAGATGCATGTTGCACGGATTGCCTTGACAGTAGTCAGGTTGCTAACTTCCGATAGAAGATTTCACACCCACCCTCCCACCAGATCGCCGAGATACCGATCTACCAAAGAAAGTCAAGTGAGGCACTATTGACTACTCCCCGGAAACACACTCATACCTGAGGCTTGTCCATGTCCTCTTCGGTCAAACCAGTGGCGTAAACTACGAACAGCATTCATATTTCACCGCGCAAAAGGGATCCACACCGCGTACGCATGGCTTGAGCTTGGCCTTGGGCCTGCCGTGTAGTAATTAGTGACCCATTTTGTGTCATATCGAGATGATACAGCAGGCATACCTTGTTCTGCGTCAACTGACTAGATATTTTGTTGAGCTTAACATTGCTGGAAGCGCCTGAGGGCTTGGAGACAGGGTGACTTTCGGAATGGCAGGTGGTGAATTGTTTGTTGATCTGGAGTAGAAGTTACTAGGAACTTACATTTCAACGCCGCTCATGACTGTTGCACGAACACTCAAAGAGGGACCGAGCCGAGGTACATGAAACCCAGTAAGTAGACTGGTAGTACTAATAACCCTCAAACCGCTCAGGGTGCGCAAGTTCGCACCTCATGACCAGGACCTAGACGGCTCTAGCGCTCATCTAAACTTAACACACCCCTGACGGCGGCGTCCCGCATGCAACTCTTGCGGCGATAAATGATTAACGGAAAGAATTGGAATCGAATCGAGTCATGGCGCAAGCCGACGTTTAGTAGGTTCATTCCAGGCCTCTTACTATTTGCTCCACACCCAAGCAAGGCGATCGGATATGAGAGGCCTACAGTATACACCGCGACCGAAAACCTGAGGCCTAGTAGGGTAAAAGAAGCCTGGAGTCACTATTACGTATTTCGGAAATGTCACTTCTAAGTTCAGAATTGGGGTCTCACTCGGAAAATCTGAGCGCGCGCCAAGATCTATATACGTAGACATCGATACAGGCTGAAACATTCTAAGAACTGGTATCAGCTACATGACCAGTCTAGAAATCAAAGCCGTGCTGCCGGAAAACGCTCAATGCAGAGCGGCTCTCGGGTTTAGCCAGCTCCGCTAGGTCGCTGCGGTCCTGGGAGCGGATGTCATGAGGAAAGAGGTAGCGATGACGGGCTGGCTCACCATCTGTAGAAAGGCACGTCTCAAAGTAAGCCAAAGTTGATTGCTCGTTTGTTTATCGCCTGTCGACTCCTGCAACTCTAGGGCACTGAGAAAATGCTCCGCGGCTTCTTTGTCGGCACCAATGTTCAGGCCTGTACAACCATCGGTACCGGTCCCAAAAACCATCACTGTTTTACTCACAGGCAACTCCAACGTTGTATATCGCACGCGTATACGTTGGGCGGAGACTTAGCGCTTCCCTATAGGCACCCAGAGCTTCCTCTGGTTTGTTGCCATTGGACAACGATGAACCAAGCCGATTCCACAAGAGATAGTCCTGAGGACGGATCAGTATAGACAATATCCCAAAACTATACACAAAACCCACCCGAGGACGTTGAGACAATGCGCTCTCGAAACAATCCTTTGCACGATCGTACTCCATTTTGTTGTAGAACAGAACACCAAGCCCAACCTGAACGTCAGGATCAACCACACCTTGCTCATACTGCTGTCTTGCAAGCGCCAAGAAGACGTCAGTGAGACGATCATGGGAGTCCCATGTTGAATGGGACCGGACAGCTTTCTCGACGTCGTCATGTATTGGAAACGTCGGGAACCGCGCTCGCAACCATCGCCAAAGCATATGGTACGATGCCCGTTCATAAGATTCGTTAGTAAATGATATCGCAAGCGACTGCAAAAGATTATGAACCACGCCAATAACACCGAGAAACAAGATGTTCATACCAGCATGCCCGCTCCATCTGCGCCGGCGGTTTCCGCCCTTCGAACTCCTTCCATTAGAGCACGCATCCCCTGGTCCTCGCGCTCATCCATGCTTCTTGTTTCTCCTAAGAGTATCCAGGCCTCGTATCCCTGCTCACCGAGCTCACCTCTCTGTATGGCGGCTTCCAACAATAATCCAGCTTCCGATAACGACCCATTACGTTCCAGGAGTGCCTTCGCCTCGCTCAACGGAGATTGGATGGATGTGGAAGATTGTAAAAAAGGATTGTTTTGCTCTGGTTCAACCTCAATACATATCCTGCGAGGAAATGTAAACCGAGCCTCACCGAAAATATACTCGGTCAGAATCGGGTATCCCAACTCATCGAGTCTGAGAGTATCCTTCGCACTGTCTGTGAAATCTCCTGTTCCACTTTCCCAGGCATCTTGCATGATCCCACCATAATCCAGTTCCAGCTCTTCACGCTGGGCGGTCATGAGTTGATTGAACTCCGATTCCCATTTTGCTAGATCCTCGGTCTTTGGTCGTGCGTCAGATGTTTGCAAATTCTGCCAGGCTCTGACAAGGTGGGAGGTCACAGGAAGGCACTGAGAAAACAAAAATAGAGACTAACTCGGAGAAGTCTGTGCTGGTTTTAACATCCTCAGATGCTGACTCGACAGTAGTAGAACTGGAATCCAATTCTACGATCCTTGCGGAACTATCCGTGTCAGTGATCCTGAGGGAGGCGGCGGCCTGTGCGAATGCGGCTTCAAAGTCCATGTCCATGGCCTTTGCTTTTCCTTTATCCGACGACATTGTGTGAAGTGTGGGGTTGAAGCCTTGATACAAAGCAGGGCCGGTCAAATTGGATCCATACATGGTCGTAGGCATTGCATGATTGTATGGAATACCGGGACTCGTGTAAGGGTGTTGTGCTTGATGCTTTGGACTCAGAAATTGCACCAAAATATTCGATTAGCACCGGTACATACCGTCCATGATTTGTTGCCCCGGTTGTTGTGCAGAAGGTCCTGGAATGGTGTGGTTGAGCACCCCAATAAATTCAGAAGTCCATTGACCGGGCGTTGCATTGTCGCGGAATGCAGGTGATCGCTGTTGCGGTATTCCCGTGGCCCAAACTTGGCCGAGGTCGAGCCTTGCACTGACTTCAGGAAAGCGGGAAAGCGCAGCGTGTGGGCCTGTGTGCGTGAGTGCAAGAGACGGGGCAGACGGCCCTCCGAAAAATTGTCTTGCCATCTCAACATCTTGTTCTGCGGCTTGAGGTGGTACAGTCCCCGGCAGATGCTGCAACTGTATAAATAGTTCAATGAAGATCGCATGAATGCAAGGGCCGCCGTCGTACCCGAGAAGACGAGGGACCTCCAACTCGATCCTAAATGAAGCACTGTTGAACATCAGATTCCCAGACTGAGGGATACCATACACACCTGTTGTAAGCTTCTGTCGCCTTCAGTGTGCTTGAGGACCTGGGACAACGGATTCGAAGGTACGGCACACTCAGAGCCAGATATCAATCCTTGCAATGACATTTTGCTTGAACGCAGAGGAAATAGTTGCAAGTGAGCGGCGGCCGATTGCCTAGTAATACCCATGGACCGAATCACGTGCATACGGAGATGGGGATTCCCAAGTAGACCCGGCTCTTGATTGTTTCACTGTACCATCTGCCATGCTCCGCACCAGAACAGCAGCGTTGAGCAGGGCATTCGCCAGAAGTTATGCGACGTCTCCATCACCACATGCGCTAGTGTTCCTGGAACATCGTGACGGTGAACTCGAGTCTGCATCCCTCTCCGCATTGACAGCAGCTTCCCAACTTGGCGGCAAGGTCACCGGCCTTCTTGCAGGCGCCCCGGACCAAATCCCGGGCATATTAGACAAAGCAAAGAAGTATGTCTGTCCTCGCCGTCTCACAATGTCTACTGACGAGCGCGTCATCTCAGGCTAAACGGACTTCATACCGTGCTGCATTCCGTCTCCCCGCAGTACTCCACGCCATTGCCAGAGACTGTCGCCCCGCTCTTGGAGAAAATCCTCACTGGCGATTCTCCGTTCACGCACGTCGTATCGGCGCACTCCTCGTCCGCCAAATCCATTATTCCTCGAGTTGCAGCAAAACTTGATGTTCCAGCTGTGTCTGACGTAACGTCAGTCGAGCATGATATTTCCTCCAACAGTACAACGTTTGCCCGTCCGATCTATGCAGGAAATGCTATTTCAACAGTTCGAGCACCGTCTTCGATACCTATCAAGTTTTTCACTGTGCGGTCGACAGCCTTCCCTGCTGCTGTACCAGGTGAAGCGGAAGCTGCAGCAGAGACTCTTGATGCTGTGGAAGTCTCTGATTCCCCATCAAGTCACATATCCACATCGCTAAGCAAGTCTGATCGTCCCGACTTGGGGGTTGCCAGTCGAGTGGTGTCTGGTGGACGGGCTCTCAAAAACGCCGAGACATTCCAGGCCACACTGTACCCTCTTGCTGATGCACTGGGAGCAGCGGTTGGCGCTTCGCGAGCAGCTGTTGATGCAGGTTATGCGGATAACTCATTGCAAGTGGGACAGACAGGCAAGGTTGTTGCGCCTGAGTTGTACATGGCACTTGGAATATCGGGAGCGATCCAACATCTTGCTGGTATGAAAGACTCAAAACTCATCGTTGCTGTCAACAAGGTGTATCCCTACCTTTTCTGATACGTTACTATTTACTAACAACATCAAGGACCCCGACGCTCCAATATTCCAGGTGGCTGATGTTGGGCTTGTGGCAGACCTCTTCGAGGTTGTGCCTGAGTTGGTGGAGAAGTTGAAGTAGTGCCATAGGCATGGGCTGGTACATAAAGGTACTACGTGAGGCTGTATGCTGGCACAATTCATGGATGCGTCTCACCTCGACTAATTGAAGTGCACCCGACAAAAAATCAGATCACTTGCATAGACGGGGGCCTCTATGGAGAAGTGCGTGCTTTGTGGGCCGTTCTGACCCATACAACTTAGTTCGCAGATTCATTGGTCAACATAGACAGTGATGAAGGCTTAAGAGGTCCCTTAGATCAAGTTTCAAAGGGAATACGTCCGAGTATTCACTAGCACTGTTCACATCCAAGCTAAGTTGAATCACATATTGTGGCTCAAGTGAGTCTCTTCCAGTCACTAACATGGGTCGACTTAATTTATTCTCGGGTTCAAATTGTGTGATCACGGCATACAGCTTGAACGTACAATATCTAGTCAATTTTAGTGATTACCAGGTGGCTATCAGCAGCGTGTTGACGTCGGTTTGCTTGTTGTGCATCTCCCACGCGAGCAAGAAAAGGTAACGAAATGCCCTTAGTGCTGATATATTATGTAGATGAGATGGTACACAACAAGTTACCATTTTTAGTAATTATTTCTCGTTCTGGTAGTCTTCTTGATATGGCAGACCCATCATGGTCATACAGTCGCATGGCTTTTTATCGACCACTCAACACCGCGTACAAGCTCCCAGGGAGGGTACTTCTTGTGGTGAGCAGTCTGCCGTCTCCGATTTTCTCGTTGAGAAGGATCTCATGGTTGCATACAGCCTATAGTATCTGTCGGAAACGTGGCACAACTAGCCGCCGATTTACTCATCGCGTCACTCAAGCTCGATCGCGTAGGCATATTCAATCCAAAACATGTGGTTCCGGTCGTGGGTGCGCGCGAGGATGGCTCTCCCGGTATAACCACTCCCATCGAACGTAAGTCACCACCTATACAACCCCATCTAGATGAGTCGTACCTCGGACAGTGTTTGGCAAGGAGGACAGCAAGATCGCGGTCATCCAACAACGCTCCCCTGTAGTCAAGGTAAGTCACAATGCGAGTCCACGATACTTCTCGGTGGTCTGGGCCATCATTCATCGTCTCTGGCAGGTTTTCAAGCAACAGTTCGTCGACACTCTCCTCGAGTTCATCAGCAATTCTGGCGTATCGGCAGTGATCTTCATGGGAGGAGTGGATACATCTGATAGAACAGACGTACAGATGCTGTACGTACTCGAAGATCTCGATGACGTGTCGTTCATAGTCTCACTCCTCTCGTAGTACGCCGACAACGTTCATCCAACCGCCAGTATCTCCACCTCTAAGTGGAGGACCGCTTGCTTCCCTCGCAGATTTACCTGTCCCCCCTTATTCTTCCCCATTACTACAAGATCCTCGTTCTGGGAGTAGTTCCTGGAATGTACCATTCATTCCAGGCGGTGGCATCGCTCGCCGGTTGCTGTTTTCTATCCCTGATACATGGCAAATACCAACCGTGTGTCTGCTGCAGTTCGCTATGGAGGGTGACAATAGGCCGGATGCACAACTTCTCGCGACGGTAGCTGTCGAGGCGCTGGGGCATACATCAATCACCTGGACGGAACCCACAACATGGGCTCGTGGCCTTTTTGGCACGCCACATGACCAGACATTATACGGTTAAAAGTCACTCTGTGCGTTACACCGCGACACAAGAGTCTTTATGTAGTTGTCACCGCTTTCCAGCAATCCCGATCCTCTCATGGCCTTTTCGTTTCGCAGCTTGAGATAGAGGTAGATAAGCATAGGGATCGACTTTCCCCTTTTTAACATCACCACCCGCTTTCTACACACCATTGTGATCATTGCTACAAATCATCTTCGCGAAAGAACATACCTTTGCCTTGAATTCATGGCCAAGCTTGACCTCGGAGCGTCGTTTGTTCTTTTTCGACTTCGCTGGTGTCTCGGCATCAGCCATTTCAACATCTCCGTCCTCGTCAACGTTGTCTCGTCTGCGCTTCTTCGTATCTTTATTGAACTTGATGCGTCCGTTGGGACCGCGCGCAAAGCCATCCACGGAGGCGATACTTTCCTTGTACGCGCTCCCTGAGATGTCTTTGGCAGCCTTGAGAGCGCTGATCTCAATGTCCGAATCAGATTCTTCAGCAGGAATGACCAGCTTCCCGCTATTTTCGTCGGTTTTGAAACGGTTGGCATCTTGACCAGGTTTTCGCCTGCGGTCAGTCTTCGCACCTGCGTGACAGGTATATCAACGAGAACCAGCAAGGTTCGCACAACACGCACTGGTAATTCGCGAGGCAGTACCCTGCAGAAGATCCGTCGGTTCGTCGCCGTCCACACGAAGACGCAGGCCGCGATCGCCGCCCTTATGCTTTGAGTTACCCTGACGTTGTCCTTGCCCTTCGTCATCACTGTCATCGAGCTCGCTCTCACTCCCGTAGAGAACATCTTCGAAAGCGTCTCCCGTCGCCACCCTCCCAGAAGGTGCCTGAGAAATTGATCAGTAATTAATTAACGCCATGCAAAAAGATACTACCTCTTCCTCCTCGTCTTCTTCCCGAGATTTTCTGCGCTTGGCCCTTTCCTTCCTTTTCTTGATGTTTACAAGAACTTTAGAGGCCTGCTCTTCACCCGCGACTTGATATACGTCATTCCATCCAAACCGTCGTATCATCCGCTCGAAAATGTGGCGCACTTTTGCTTTGAAATGATTCTTGTGATCGTGTGACCACGCCAGAAGCGCAGGGACCACACTGCTCAGGTGTGGCCGGAGGAGGTCGGCAGGCAGCGTATGGATCGCGAGCTTGACATAACCGAGGGTAGACTTGACGATCTCCCGATTCGACGAAGACAAGAAAACAAGAAGGGTGGTAAATATTTCGGTCTGTATCTGTGGGCCGATTGTGTCTGCACGACATAGTATATTAGTAGACGGCGTGTACGTGAGGTGATGCCATGTCCAGACCTTTAAACTCGAAGACGAGTCGCGAGATTGCGGTCACGGTCGCGCTGATCATATGGGGTGTCGCTCCGGCCAGTCCACCAGCAACCATCGTCATGTACTCGTTGATGCTTGCATTTGCTAAGTGGCACACGTCAACACGGTCAAGTCCTTGGCACGGTCTTAAATGAGCACAAACCTTCGGGAACAACGTCTTCGTCCATGCCATCGACCATCTGTCTCATAACCAGACCACCCTTACTCATCTTTTGACCCATGCACACAATCAACTCGAAGGCAGCGGATCGAGCTTTCTCGGAGGGCTCTTTTGTGCCCAACACGGCCTCGGGAATTAGAGATGGGATGACATGCAATGACGTTGGTGGTATATTTGGTATGAGATTGGCGAGTAACACGAAACGATCTTTTTTAGCGGCAGGTGAAAGACCCGTGGTGAACGAGTCAAGTTGCTGCAAGGTTGAAAGTGTATCAATCTGGATTTTTGCGCTACTCAATACCTTGGCGAGAATTTTGTAACCTCGCTTTTGTACGCCGTTGTCCTTGCAGCACAGCACTTCATTGCTCATGCAGATCTGCACGAGGGACGTCATCTCTTGTGCTTCTAGGAAAGGCAAGAGCAGTATGAGCAGATCTTGCGTCATGGTAGTCACATTCGCGTTCTGCTGTACGTCTGGCGCAGTGGTGAACTTTTGAAGGTTCTGCCGGAATAGCTCAACAACTTTTCGGTATGCTTTCGAGATTTCTTGAGGATCAGCAACATTTGCCCAAACGCCGATGACGTCCCCGACAAATCCCCTGCTCTCCCTCTCGACGCTGCCAAACACGTTGAAGAATACAGCAAACCAGCTCTCCACCTGCGTTTTCAGGAAAGCGACATTTTGAATCGCTTCTTCGGAGGTGATGGAACCTTCCGTGGCAGAGGACTCGGAGGAGTTTTCGTGGCTAGCTTGTGATATGGTGAGATTAGATTCAACCAAGGACTTGAGACCCTTGAGTATTGAGGGTCGAAGTTCGGTTTGTGTGTACAAAAGTTGAGACAAAAGTTGAGAGAAAGCAGGCGTGAGTGCCTAAAGGATATCAGACAAAAGATACAGACGGGTATGGTATTTGAGTACTTGCATTTTTGACATCCGGAGGTGCATGACAATATCCCGCGAAACCCATCCAAACCTGAGAAATGAGGACGCTCCAGACCTTTGCCTCTGACTGTCTGCCATCGGCGTCGGCCTTGTTTTGAAGATTGAACATCCGTTCGCTGAGAGGAACGAAGTAAGAGACGAAATGCCCCAAGGGAGAAGGATGTGGCTGGGCGATCATTGGTAACAAGAAAGCGCGAGGTTCGTGTCCAGCTTGACTATGAAAAAGTTCAGTCTATTACAAACGTGTGTCGGATAATCACGAACCGATCCTGAGGTTCCAGATTGAGAGGAATTGCCTCGAGCACGACGGCAGGTCCCATGACTCTCATTGCTGTTGATACGACACCATCTGCAGCTTCCTTGTGCTCAAAATTCTTTTGAATTCGAAGGTCAGCGATTTTCTGAACCAACGGTAGGAGCAATATCTCGGCTGCCAGAGTCGATTTGCCGTTTTCGAGGCGCATGTTGAGGTTCAAGATGAGGGAACATGTGACATGTAGCAAATCCGAGATGGCCGAGGCGTAGGCTAAAGAGTCCAAAGCTTTCGTAATTTGCGTAACAGCACCCCGGACAGGGGATTTACCATCTGGTACATCCGCCACAGCTGTGTGAGCCATTGACAATGTAATGCATTGAGCGAGCGATTCAAGTGCTTGCGCAACACCTTTTCGTGTTTGCGCGTGATTCGTCTCGAAGAAGGACCATATGGTTTTCCAGACTTTGACGAACTCTTGCGATGACGCTTCTGGATTTACAGAGTGATAAGCTAGCATGATGTCTCCTAGGACGCGCAACCACGACGGAGCAACGGTGGTATCCGACTTTAGGGGTGGGGACGACAGTACGGTGTTTAGCACGACAGGGATTTGCTCTGTACTGCTTTGAGTACCTGAGTCGACCGAAGCCGAAAGCAAGTCGGAAAGAATGGAGTAGGAGGATTGTGTCAAGTATGGGTTGCCGAGTCTGGATAAAGTGAGGAGGATGGCTGTAATTGGTGGAATAACCTTTTCGTGCCAGTCAGGTCCTAGGCTAATTCGAGTTTCGGAATGTATTGCTCACATCGAGTGGTAGATTGGGTAGGACAGGACGCAGTAATGCAAGGAGACGGATGGCGTTATCAACCGAAAACTCTTTTGTGGTGGATTTTGATTTTGGGATGACGCCGGAGCTAGCTTGATGAAGGGAATTTTGCATCCACTCAGCGACGCGTTCGGCATAGGGATGGCGTAGAAGTGGGCTTGGTGGGTTTGACAACACATCGCTAACCAGATCGACCGCTCGCTTGCGCACCTTGGGTCGGGGATCCAGACACAACTGCAGGACGGCTGCAAAAGATTGGCGCACGGTAGGCGTGTCCAATTGGGATCGATCAAGAGCACGGAAAATGGAATTGTACAACGTGAGCTGAGATCTTAGCGGAGGGGCATGGGCGGAAAGAGAGGGGAACAGCGGTGCGGTGAGAGAGAGAAGGGTACCAAGGTTTGACTGAATGACCGGGTGGGGAACGAAGGGCGCTACCAAGGCAAGCAGGTAAAGAACGGCAGGTAGTATATCACCATCGCCGAGCGCGTCGCCTTTCTTTTGCAAGGTGCCATCGAGGGTGGTTATCAGTGCTGCGAAGTAGGCGGTCGGTGTGCGATCTGTGTGCGTCTCCGTCAAGGTGGATTCGAGGGCGTGTAGGAGGGTCGCGGGTGTCTTCTGATGAGGAAGAGAAGAAGACGTGTGCGGTCGAATTTTTGCCAGCGCGGTCTCCATCGCAGTCCTGATCTTGAAGAGGAGCAAAAAGTGCACAGCCTTATTGCAGCTTGCCATGCCCACTCATGAGACGCCTTGGTCCTACGTTCTCATTCGGTGAGCTCTTTTTCTTCCTTCCCTTTCACCGCCATTCATCGTTTACCAGCCTTCTCTTTCGCTTTGTCCTCAAGATATTCTATGGGACCATAGTCGTGGAGAATACCGAATACATTCCCAAGACCGGAGAACCCTGGTCAGAGGAACCCTACCGTGTCGTATTTCCCTCGACCTTAATCTATATCCAGCATCGTGTGTGCCAACCACCCCAACTGTCTGACCGATGCTCTGTATGTATTCCCTTCCATGATCGCTGCCTACAACTCATCCCTCTTCCCTCAGCATTCTAGTCACCTCCGTTCCCCCTGGGGTAATCGCGAGCGCTCACTTTAATGTTCGTTCGCTGAGCGAAATCTGCTAGACGCGCAACATGCTACGCCTGACGGCCAAGTCTACACTGTTCGGGCTTAAGACGTTTACCAGTTGGCTTATCGAATCTGCTGGGACTGTTCCCATCAAGAGACGCAAAGACTTTCCCGAAGACGACATCGATAACTCCGAAGCGATGGAAACGCTTGCAAAGGTCAACATTTACAGCCTAGGATGCAACCCAACTCACCTCAGCACCCCAGGCACTCGAGGATGGTGATGCTGTATGCTTGTTTCCAGAGGGCATGAGCCGCTATCATCCTGCTATAGCTCCCTTGAGAACTGGCGGTTCGTCTGTTCATGACACTATAGACCGCGCTGGCTAAAACATCCATCCTAGTTGCAAGACTTGTTTCTGATGTGCTAACTCGGAATCGTGATAATCCCGATTTCTCCATATCCATTCTAACCTGCTCCATCACATATATGTAAGTAGTCATCTATCATGTATAGCTAGGTCGCACCCGTCAGTCAACTTTGAAAAGGCATAGACAACATTTCCGCTCTGATGTATTGGTTACCTTCAATCCTCCCATCAAGCTCACCCCAAAGGTACACGCAAAGATAGTTATTCACATCCTTTTGTTCTGACTTTCCCTTGGTATAGGATAATCCAGATCTTCTCGCTCCTGTAAAGTTCACCGGCATTCGAGACATCACAGCACAGATGTATCAATTGATTAGTTCTCAAACTATTGACGCACCTTCCTGGGATCTAATTCGGTCCGCCAAGCTTGCCGCTCGTATCTATGCCCCATTGGGGACGTTGATGACTCTGGGGGACTTCGTGCGCGTGACGCGAACTTTCGTGGAAGCATTTAAACTTTCCGAAGCAAGATGCGGCGAGTCTGACCAGCATACAAGGGAAGATAACGAAATCAACGTGTTACGTGATGATCTAAAGGTAAACGACACTTCACTTTGCGAGCGATTGCTCTAGTTCACTGGGTTCCACAGATGTACCAGGACAAGCTTGTCTCCTGGGGTATCAAGGATGACCGTATTCGACGACCCTTGCGCCGGCGTACGATTGTATTCCGGATGTTCATCCGTCTTGGCTGGTTCCTCTGTCTGATATCGATATCCCTTCCCGGACTGATATTATGGACGCCGGTCTTCGTCACGACCTTTTGTGCTGTCCACAATTTCAAGAAGACAGGACCCATCCGCGACACATGGGACGAAATTGCGCAGTACAAGCTCGTGTACGGCCTTTTCTCAGGCATATTTGTCTGGATTGCGACGGTCTTGCTTACGCTCCCCTTCATGATGATCACCGTGGTTCTGGTTCCTGCACTGATGTGGATAACGTTGAGATGGCTGGAGGATGCAATCTCGGCTTTCAGGGCGTTCACCACGTTGGTACGTCTGCTCTGGGTGGGTCCGACTACATTGAAGGAACTGCGCGAAACGCGAGATGATCTACATTCACGCATCATGGTCCTGGCGGTGAGAAATATGGGTCTCCCGGGTGACCCGGAAAGAGAGTTCTTGGAGGGCGGGGGTCAGGAGAAAGGTCGGGTCAAAAATGAATGGGAAAGTGGAACCAGATATTTTTCGGTGTGGAGAAGAAGGAAAAGAGATTGGAACGAGACGTTACGGTTGTATGATAAAGTAGATTACCCGGATGAACGGCTATGACGAGGTTGCACTGATTATAAATGGTATGCTTTGTTAGAGTCAGCAGCTCATGATCGTCGACAAAGTTTGGCTAAATCCAAGATTGGGGTACAAACGAGCGTCCATACATCTGCCATGGTTCAGCGTAGTCTTCGCAGAACAGGGGCGCAACAGGAAATATTTATGGAAAGCAGAACGTGGAAAACTCAAAGCATTCATCCCCTGATCGGTTGATAAGCTCTATTTCCGGCCGCCCATTTGTGACCACGATCAGCAGCAACACCGGTGACAATGACGGCACAACCGATAACGAAACCAGCAACCCAAGATGCTGCATTAAAGACATAACCCAGTCCTGGGAGAGATGAACATCGAACGAGTTCCTTTCATACGAAAGTAGCGTACCGGGTCTAGCATGCTGAAACGCATAAAAAGCGTTCTTTGTGTAAAGCTCTGTCACAAGGATGAATGTGACGAGCTGGAAGACAGCTGCGGAGCGTTGGTAGTAGTCCAGCACAAGATGAGGGGTCGCCTACCATGGAGCAAGATAAGACCGGCAACAGCTCTCCAAACCCTGCGACGCCTGGAGTGTGTGCTTACGCCGACGAGCAGGGCCATCAAGGCCATGGCAGCGAAACCGATGCCGAGCTCTGTGAAGTATCGAGCAGAGACCCATTCGGCACAGAACAGACGGTTTTCGTCTTCACACTTGTCCTGAACTCTGAGAGGGAAAGGGCGGCACTCATAGTCGGAGTATTCGATACCTCCTTTGTCTGGTCCGGGGATGCTGACTGAGGAGCGTTCGCAGCGTTGCATCAGACCATAGCGGATGGTCGATGTCACGTGTGGGATTTCATAGGTTGTGGTGAGCCTTCAAACTGGGGGGTCAGGTGCGATGACCGGTAGAGAAGACAGGTTTCTGGCGAACCAGTCGGGGAGACGTGCAGACAAAATGTTCTGGTGCGGGTAAGGGATGACTGCGGAGAGGGGTGAACTGAGGGACGTACGAGGACAAGGGCGATGAGAACGGCGACGAAAGTGACCACGTATGATGTTTTCCTCATGGTCAGGGAGTTGGCGGTGGGTGGAAGGTGAGGAGGACAGGATGAGGATGAGCACTCCACTTCCACAAGAGGATATATCCGGATTACATAACAGTACAGGGCTTCTCTTATCACCCACCATTGGCGCAATTGTCTCCAGCAGATATCGCGTCTCTGCAGATCCATCAGTCCGATAACACAAATTCGGCTAGCAGGAAACCAGCAGAGAGAGAATGGAGCACTTGAACGATAACCCTAACACTGCTACTCTCACCGAAATCCTTATCTGGGTTTCGATATTCTTGTGAGGCCTCCGTGGTTAAATCATCATGTTGTAGCCGTGAAGCCGGAAGTTCGAATCCTCCCTGGGACACTTTTTTTTGTGTATAACAGAGTGGGAATTTACGTACTAAAATTCTGACTCCGGTTTGTGATTGCACAGCGTCCTCGCTGCATTTCTTTTGCCAACGTCGTCCCAAACGACGAGCACTGATTCTCTCATTCGTCTGGGACGAGCGCGTCCTTTCGCAGCTGTGTCCTCAATAAATCACACCCAACACACACCCCATCCTCATCCTCATCACCCGACTCGCCTCGCACGGGCGCACCCGACCTTGGTCTTTTGGCTCATGAGCTTATCCTTTGGCGGTCTTGGCCTTTTCTCCCCATGGACACCTCTCCACATCTGGGACCAATCCGTTCACACTAAACCCGGCTTTCGATCCTTCATCTGTGTTCTCGTCGTGCTCGCAGTCTTTCTCATCCTTGGTCAGTCTCCAAACGAGTCCCTCTACCTCTCATACATCGTTCTCATCATCCCCATCATCAGCGTACCTCACCAATCCGACCGAAACCTCTTTCAGGGCTTACCTTACCGAACAGTCTTTCCGTCAACATTTGAGCCACTTGGACGATCTTACGGATGATTCTGGAACTGAACTCGATCCCACCCACCCTCGTTCGCGTACTCACACCTCGGCCCGCAACACCACGGTAGATCGTGCCACACTTCCCTTCCATTTCGCCAACCGTGCGTCCATCTCACTTCGCACTCCAAAGCACGTCTTCCACAGCTTTGGCATCTGCACGATTGCCACAACCCGAGGTGCTGCAGTTCCCGCTAGTGGCCCTCACCCAGGCACTACGCGTGACCACGCGTCCCATCATTCGGATCTCGATGCCTTTGTTTCTTCGGACTCCTGGTTCATCGGCGCTCTTGGACGCTGGTGGCGCGGTGGCCTTGTCGAGTCCTGGTATTATGACGCCATGATCCGTTCCAAAGATGCTCAGGGTTGGAGTTCCGGCATTCTTGGCTTCAAGGCTCTGGACAAATTTCACGATTGTGACGGTAAATTTTTTAAACCGCTCCAGGTGTCTTGTGACGTTTAACGCTCGACTAGGCCTCTCATTCGCCAAGTTTGCACCATGCCCTCGCCCATCATTACGTGGATCCCCACCCAAATTGCGTAATCGAGAACGTTCTACTCAGCGGTCCGTGTCTGTCCCACATCGCAACTCCTCCCCACCGCCATTGCCAAAGTCTGCATCTCTGCCTTTGCATGCCGATCATCGTCTCCACGACCTCTTGCCAGTGACAACACAGCCGTCTCATTTGGTTGCAGATCAGAAGCGTATCGTTCATGCTCCTCCGGTTGCTCACACTATCTCTCGCACTTCGTCTTCCTCTGGAACATCCGATCATTCCCCCGCTATCGCGGAAGTTTTGAAACAGATAACAGCTACGCAGGCGTCTGTCCATGACCTTCAGAACCAGCTCGAGGAAGCTCAGAATGCCGCCAACCAATCCCGTGATTTACTAGAGGCAGAACTTGGTGATCTCCGTTCAAGGAGGCGGGAAGAAGATCAAAAACGAGTGGACGGTCGCGCTCGCATTAAGACTTTGGAAGAAACCAGGCGTCTGGCAGAGACAAGTAGACGGGAGGCAGAAAAGAAGATGAAGGCTGCTCGTAATGCCAAGGACTCTGCAATGCGTAGAGTGGAAGAACTGGAACTGGAAATTCAAATGCTGAAGGAACGAATGGAACACGACCGTGCAATCCTTGCTGCCGAACCCGACGACACCGACACAGCAGAGGAAGAGGAATTGATCTGCGAGTTGGACATGAAGAGGAAGGAAGTGCGAACAGCAGAAGAGGTCGTCGTTGCGTTCAACACCCATGCACGGGAACTGGAAGAGAAGATTGACGAAAACAAGTCTCGACTCCACGCCACACAACATCGCACTCAGCTGACCAGAACCCTTCCGAGTTCAACCGACGCGCCTCTCTACGGTGTTGGGAACGGCGCTATTATCCACCAGTACAGCTATGGAGAAGCCGATAATCCTATGCGGTCTTCATCCTATAACCCGTTTGACGTTTCCGTAGATGATGTTCTAGGATCGTCGAGGGGGCCGGAACGCGACCAGAGTGAGAATGGATCAGAATCGAGAGAAACTTCGTATTCTCCGAAGCTTGCGGGGGTTTCTTCAGGTGTGTCGCATTATTAATCTCTAGCATCATGAACGGTGATTCGAACGTTTCTCCAGTTCTCCATGCTCAGGGTTATGGCTTCTTTGATGATGACACTTCTCGTGCTGAACTATCACCCCACTCTGGTCACAGTCACAATGGCTACTTCCAACCCGGTCAAATTGCTCAATTTTCACCTTTCTCTGATCCCCCAACTCCTTCGGCAGCGTTCATTCCAAGCAGCTTGATCAGCGTCCTCGATTCTCCCTCGGCCGACTGCAAGGGAGCGTTTGGCATCCAAAATGGATCTTTGACATCCTCGCCTGTCGAATATACTGGACGCTCTTCGGAGGTTGAATACGAACTCGACTTGTCCGACGTTCGTCGTGCTCAAGGACAGCCTAGCCACGATCAGTTGTCTGTGCACCACCCCTACGAGGCTAATGGATCAGACGACCTCCAGGACATTGCGAAGAAAGGTATAGAGGCCGCTTCAAATGAGTGGTTCTCCGGCCGTAAGAATGAAAAACACCGCAGCGGCCTCAATCCAGACGCAAAGGTGTTCAGACTTACTAGACTTACATCGGACAAGACTGGCAACCCTGATGCGTTTACGACTTGCGCATCCGCCTATGACGCGTTAAATCCAACTGGGCTTATGTCCAGTATGACGTCCTCCACGCCTTCTTCCCTGCTTCGTGCGTTCGCTCCTTCTCGCGCGGAACGCGAGGCATTACAGCGAGCACTTGGTGGATCAACGAACACGAGTCTCGAGCGTCTTCCCAGCCTCAGTGATGTGGGAAGTATTCCTTCGTCGCCCGCGCCTGCGCATGGAGAGGCTCATAGGAGGAGCATTGGAGAGAAGGACTGCACGCTCCCTGCGTGGCTACAATCGCTGCCGTTGATTCGGAAGCCCAACTTTAGTCCCTGGGAGGACGAGGAACTGGCGTCCACGGGTAAGTAGAAACAAGGGAGGCTAGGTAAGGTTTGGAGGGAGGGGGCTGTAATCCTGTGGAAACGTTCTCGGCGGTTGCGAGTTGCATCGGTCTCATTGAAATAGAGAAAAGCCTGGGAAGAGCGGGTTGTTTGATCTGCTTTTTTCGGGTTGTAACGTTGCTTCGACCGTATATATATCGCAATGAAAGTGTGCTATGTTGAACCCGTCAGTCCTACTGCGTCACAAGGACCTATATCCAGCTAGACAGCCAGTGTCGTAAATTTGCCTGATACCGTACCTGGAGGCAGGCGAGTCAAACCTCGATCAGGCTTTGGATTTGCGTATGTGAACAATATTCATCCATCACTACGTCGGCTAGCACAAGACAGGACTGCGCAGTGCTACTGTATCCGTTATTCCCTCCTCTCTTCCGGCTCCGCAGCCCCAGCGTCTTGTGGGGATAGTAACCCGTGATCCGACAGAAATTGGCGCAGACTTGGTGACAGCACGTAACCACAACGGCGCATTTCCGCGAGCGCGACCGAGCACCGCGAATCCCGCGCAGCCACGCACGTTTGGATAATTGCGGTGTATACCCTTGCCGAGGGGACCAATGCTTGGGTTTTCATCTCTTCCAGATAGAAAAAGGCGTCATCGTACGTCGGTTGGGTCAGACACAGCAATATGATGTGTTCGTATGTTTTGGCATTGGGCTTGACAGCAGCTCGTTTGAGGTCCAAGAGGAGCTTGTCGCCAAGTTCGCGATGTTTTGTAGCGACGCAGCCAGATAAGAGGACGTTGAACGTCTCCACATTGGGCTTGCAGTCGTAGTCGGAGAATGATTTGTATGCGCCCACGGCACGTTGCAGGTCGTTCAGGAAGACGGATGCTTGAATGATTGAATTCAGGATGAGAGGATCTACCGTGTTCCCCTCGCGCCGCCATCGATCGAGCACTTGCCAAATGCCGTCGACGCGGTCTACGTCTTGTTGAAGGAACTCGGTGGATGGCCGGACTGTTTCGCTAGTGGGATTGATGCCCTGTTTGCGCATCGCACCCAAGGTGTGCAAAGCTTGCTCGAGTTTTCCGTCTTTGCAGAGCGCTTCCACCAAGGGGGCAAAATGGTGTTCGCCCCAAGGATCGACACCTATTCCCCGAAACACCCGCATGACATCCAAAGCTAGATCCGAGAGACCGTGACGGGCGCACGCGTGAAGAACGGACAGACAAGCCCCTTCCTCGGGGGTGATGTTTAGTATATGCACGGCTTTCTGCCAACAAAACTTGACGCCTTCTGCCTACAAACATTATCAGTTGACGGGGCACCGAAACGTCACCGTGAACATCAGCGTACGTAGAGCATGTCTGCGGAAGACGTGAGACATGACATCCAAGTTTCGCCATCGAGTCTGCGAGGGGAACGGGACTCGAAGTTCTGGGCAATCTCGATGGCGAGTTTTGGTAGATTCATATCTGCGGCAAGTCTTATGACGTCCTGAGCGGTGGTCAGCTGGGGAACAAGGCCGAGGTGCTCCATTTCGTGCATATACTGGAGGGAAAGCTCGAGGCTCTCTGTGGCCGTTGCACGTCCGACAATGAAGACATAGGTCTGTTCGTTCGGTTCGATGCCTTGCTTTTTCATTTCGTCCATGACGCGCCACATGGTATCCGCCGAAGACCATCTGGATGCCTAGGGGGAATGAGTGCTCTGCGTGGTCAGAGGGGGTTGGGCTCACGTGCAAGAGATGATGGTAGGACTGACGGTCCGGTGGGATGCCCATGGCGGTCATGTCATCGACGATGGCCCACGCCTCCAAGGGCAGTCCCTCCTGAGCGACGCATGCCAGTAGCGCGTTGTAAATGATGAGGTCTGGTTTGACGCCCTCTGCTTTCATCTCGCGGACGAGACGCAGCATTGGCACGAGCCGTCGCTCTGCTCTGGCATGGCTGAGAGCTTCTTTCTGACAGCGGGTGATTAAAGTGGAGGTCCGTGCAAAGGTCGGGTCCGGGTGAAAAGCCCAGGGCGAGCGTGTCGGTTTTGGCGTGGCAAGGGAAGAGAAGGAGCAGGAACGAACTGGCCTGACTCGTTTGCAGACACGCCCGAGCATGAGTCTGGCAGGCAAGGTTGCACAGCCACCACTGTTGGTTGACCTTGTACCACGACCGCGAGCAGTCGTGCTCCTTCCTTCTCTTCCATATCTTATCCTTATTTCTTGATTTTATGACATGGTACGGCGTTCCCGATAACAACAGTCACGTTCTCATCGTTCATTTCCAGTTCTACTCAGAGGCTATCCTCTCCCGTCGCGGTCCGTTGGCCAGAGTATGGCTTGCCGCACACATGGAGCGCAAGCTCTCCAAAACACAGACCCTACAGACAGATATCCAGCAAGCCGCAGGCAAGTACATCCAGGCCACGCGCGCGTGATATCATTCCAACCCCTCTCAGACGCCATCATGGGCCAGGAAGTCGAGCTCATGGCTCTCCGTCTAAGTGGCCAACTCTTGCTCGGTGTCGTCCGAATCTACAGCAGGAAAGCAAAGTATCTTTTGGACGACTGCAATGAGGCTTTGTTGAAAATCAAGATGGTAGGTGTCCTCTTCTCTCTCTCCCGCTCTCTGTCAAACACCCCCGTCTCAGGCCTTCCGGCCCGGTCTTGTTGACATGACCGAAGACCAACTAGCCGTCAACCGCAATGCCATCACGCTCCAAGGCGGGAACCTCGACCTGGATGTCCTCATTCCGGACATCAACTGGTGCGCATCCTCCTTCAACCAGCGACGTAACTAACGATACATCAGGGACATTGACTTCGAAGATCGCATTGCTGAGCCGCAAGGTCACCACGTTGCCCGTCAGGCCGATATCACGCTCCAGACCGCCGAAGATTTTCAACTCGACCTGGATGATCCCGGCTATGGCTTTGATCTTGGACCCTCCGACGGTATTGGCTCGCAGGATTTCGGCGAACTTGACCTTGGTCTGGATTTCGGCGACGGCCCAGTCAGTGTCAGGGATGCCACTGTCGACGAGAGCGTTGAAGTCGGAAGAGATGCACCAACCCCGCGGAGTGCACACGAGTCCCTGCACTCGGCCTTGATTGGGCGTGGGCGCACAGTGGACAAAGATCTTGACGTCTTTTCTAGGGAGGCATCCGAGCATCCTTTTGGCGCAGAGATGGACGTCGACATGTCATTCGGTCCCGACATTGCCGGCGCGGACTTGGATCTCGGACTTGATTTTGGAGACGGCCTTCCGTTGGAGCGGGAAAGGACGCCGGGCCAAACGCGTTCTCCTTCGCGAATGTGTAAGCTCGTTTGTTGATCTCTATTGGGCACGATATTGATTTAATACCAGCATCCCCACTCACGGAGCCCCCCCAAACCCCTCCGCCAATCAACGTCAACATTACCCCTCGCGTGGCTCATCCAGAGTTACCCGAAGAAGCGGAAGGGGAGCCTGATGCAACCAAGGCGAAGCGGAAGCCCAAAGAAAAGAAACAGATCATTGACTCCGTCATTGAACTGGCAGATGGCCCTGGAGGTAGAGCAGGTCGTGGACTCGGTGCTCCAGTGGTCAGAGACATTAGTGATATCCTCGCCGAGCAACAATTCCTTCCACGGTCTACCATGGTCATGCGTCTTTTGGAGATACGAGACGACCCCTTGGCTCACTTCTTACCGACAAAGGTGACACCGGAAGGGACGTTCTTTTGTGCTGGTCCTCCTGGGTTGGCGCCAGAACTGTCGGAACTCTTTATGCGCCCCCTGCAGAGCGGATTGCCCTCCAAGAAAAGAGGAGCATCCCCTGATAAAGGAGGCAGGAAGAAACCACGCGTCGAAGAAACTACACGTGAAGAAGAAGAGGTCGAGCAAGGAAGACGCGATGCCAGCATCGCACCCAGCGCTGTCATAGCTAGCGAAGCACTCGGTGATCGTGCCAGCATTGCTCCGGAAGGCGGGTTCGATTTTGGTGACGTCAGCGGTGGAATGGATGATTTCCGAATGGACGTCGGCGGCGATTTCCCCGTGGCTCGCGATGAGATTGGGACTGACCGTGCAAGAAGTATTGCACCGTCGGAGAGAAGCCGAATGTCGACGCCTGCGGTCGATGCGGAGGAAGGTGATGAAAGCTATGCCGACGTCAGTTCTGCGATTGCCGTGTTCGACGTCCGGTCCTCTCAGAGCCAGGAATCGGCGACCAACGATGGCGAAGGCAAGGGCTATAGCCGAAATACCGTCAAGGCCCTTGGAATCATCCGTAGGGAATTGCAGCCCGAGGACGAGGAGGAAGAGAAGGCGATCAGCTTTGTCAGGGTATCTCAGAAAGCATCCAGGCGAGCGGCGTCGGCGTTTTTCTTTGAGCTACTCGTCCTTGGAACGCGCGATTGCGTCAAACTGTCTCAGACTGCACCTTTTGAAAATATCGAAGTTCGGGCCAAGGACAGACTCTGGGAACATCAGAGACATGGTTCGACCGCCCCCTCAGTGATCTCTGCGATGGGCTAGACTTTTCCCCTCCACTTTCCTTTCTTCTCTTTTCTTTCCATCTTGTTTTGTTCTTGGAATCGACTAAACTGGACGTGTCTTCATTTCGTTGTGTGCTTTGAGATATCTCCACAGGATTAGTTTGCCCTGATGGATGTTTTCTGTATGATGTAGCCTTTAGATTTGTTCCTGTTCCACAGATCTTGCACGCGAGTCCCTCCTGTACGAGAGAACTACTGATAATGTTATCGTGTTGTTTGTGATCACTCCAGACAAATGCAAGTCGTGGACTAAAGCCACAGGTAATGTAGTGTTCCATCCATGCCGGCCGTTCTCGATGACTTAATCTAGTAATTCCCCCTTTCACTCATTTATGCTTTCCGCGAAGCCTACCCTCCCTCCATGCGAGTAGTCGTAGATGGATATGTCTGTGCATTCAGTCAGGCAGAGGGTCATAACTAGACCAGGCAGCGTTTACGTACACGATTTCAAGAACGAGTCGCCTAGTAGAATCGCAAGCATCATGAGATCCCGGATCGAAACTTTAAACAGCGTCCGACTGACCGAGAATGAAGAAATCAAAATCGGACGATCCCAGACTGGCGATCGCCCCGATGCATGTGCTAAGAGAGATAATTAAGCGAGGGACTCGGATACCGAAAAGAGAAACGAGCCCCTGACCCGCCTGTGAGATCAGCCGGGTACGTTCCGAGATTCATATCGCGCGCATCCATCGGCAACGTGTGTGGACCGAGCACGAACGACAGCGCGAGGTGGGTGTCGCACGGGTAAGTGTAGAAGCCATCGCCGTAATCCGAGGCGGGCGCCGAGTCGGGGATCTGAGCGTGAACGTGTCGAGTCGTCGATAGTTAACATAAAAGTGGGGCTCACTAGATTATATATAGCGGACACGAAGCGGGAGGGGCCGTAGATAAAGGAAGTACCCGTGTCGATGATCTGGATACAAAAGGGTGAGTGGAGTAGAACGCTGCCGTTGGGTTCACGTACGGCATGGGTAAGCTCGATCTGAACAGGCGCGTCGTTGACCAGAACGCTGCTGATGTTCACTGTCCAATAAGTCTGGGCGACGAATATGTCAGTTGGTGAGGGCGTGAAATCAGCGATACTAGTACCCTAGAGGTCACGGGCACCCATGAAACGGCGTTTACGCGGGTTTTCTGTACGTCAATACCCCCTAAACAGATCTAGCGCGGCCATCAGACTCGAGACACATCAGCCGTGGCGAGGCGATCACCTCGGAGCCATGAGGTTGTGTCCGAGTCAAATAGATGCTGAATATAGGTGCCGGAAGCTGGGGAATCAGGTTCTCGAACAACGTCGGTCGACGTGACGTTGCGATCGTGCTGAACGCGAGGCCGACGATGCCATCGTTTTGAGAACTGGAAAAGTTTTCGGAGACAGAGCGGACACCACCAAAGTATTGGTCGGACACCTCCAAAGATGCTATTCTGACCGTATCTGAAGCGAGCGTTCCCACTACGTTGCCCTCTCCCTATCGAAAGTCGTTGACCATCACGATGGCACGCACGGCAGGAGACGAATCAGACTCACGTACTCGACGGCGAATGGCTGACTCGTGTTACGATAGGTCGTACTAGCACTTGCCTGAAACTGTGAGAGCATACCACAGTTCTGGCACCCCACGGGAACCCAAAGATCTGTACCAGACACGTTGATGGGCCTATTTGCTAAAACGGCGAGAGGCTTACCAGCAGAACCTGTATCAAAGTCCATCTGCAACGACTGATTCTCGCTGCCGAAGCTCAGCTGGCCATAATACTCGATGTCATCGGTGCCATCGATTTGGTCTGTGAGAGGATCGACGACTTCACCATGTTCGTTTCCCAGAGTTGCGGCGCTAACCATGGAAGAGGAATAGAAGAGTTGGTCTGTAGACGAATTGTGAAAGGTAATGTCGGTCACGTAGTCGGATGCACGGTTGTAGGTATCTTGGAGCGACGAGGGGACAACGTAGCTAGGAGATGTATTCCGGCCCGCCAACAGAGCAGGAGCATTGTGGAATTTCCGCAAGGCAGCAGTTCGCGCGGCGAGCTATGTCATGTCCGTCAGCGAGCTCGAAAAGGATCGAGGCGTACACACTATGGCGTGCCTGTCGAGATTAGGGAGGGGCGAGGAACGTCTCAGTGTAAATTTGCGAGGTATCCAGTTGATGTGAGGACGGCCCCTGTATACTGGCATACTGAACGAGCTGTGAACGAACCAGAACATGAAGAGAGGGACGTGAAGGAGCGCCATTGTGACAGAAGCCTCAAGAGAGCGGCATACCCAAGTTATGAACGATCAGACATTGTAGGTCGGGCCGATGGATTATGATCTGAGCGGGAACAATCATTGAATTCTTGACTGACCAATGGTGGGAAAAAGATGTATTGGGTAAAAGGGGATACAGGTCGTGAGTCTATGTATCTCAAACATTGGGGAGCGAACATTGGGGAACAGCAGTATTCGGAACCGAACAAGGGGGCAAAAAAGAACATGTCGTGAATGCGCGGGTTAGTTTATTTTTGCTCTACCCTTGGATTGAGCCTTTTGTGGGCCAAGGACCTTGCGGCGGGTATGGACCATGTGGGTATACATGAGATAGAGACCTGAGAGAGCATGAAGGCGGAGTAAGGAAAGCGCGTGACCAGACGTACCAGGGATCCAGGTGAAGACCATTGCAGCTTTGAGCGCGTCTTCGAAAGCCCAGTTGGCATAGCTGCCGTTCTGCCACTCCGAGATGGTGCTGAGGGCAAGAATAGCCTCGCTGCCCGCGCCGAGGGGGTAGAGGACGTAAAAGGTGGAGTAGCGCAACCAGGTGAGCCAGTAAGGGGAGCGGACGCCAAGGAGGCTGAGGGCGTAGTACGCGTAGCGGGGGACCTCGGTGAGTGACCAAGCTAAGACCATGGTGGTGTAGATGGGGCTGCCATGGGTGGAGGGGAAGCGAGCGACGATGCACCAGATGAGGATGAGACGGGAAGAGACCTGCATGAGGGTGGTGGGGAAGGGGGACCGGACGAGACCGAAGAGGACGTGGAAGACCTCCAGGGTGGCGAGGGACTGCACGGGTGCGAGGAGGGTCCAAGAGTCGGCATAGGTGGGGGGTACGAGGGGGAGCAACAGAGACGCGAGCTGTGTGGAGAAGGCGTTGGGTGAGGCGTAGTGAACGACGACGCCGGTGTTGGCAGCGACGGCGGCGACGGTGAGGACGAGGACGAGGAACCACCCAAAGGCGGAGATGGCGTTGAACGCGATCAAATACATGACGAATCAACAAAGAAAACTCAATATTATGTAATATATATATAATAATACAGCTGACTAATAAGCGGTACTACAAACAAAAGACAACAATTGACCGTCCTTCCCTCCGTTTTTTCTTACTAATACTCCCCAAACGCGAGTCGATCACTGTCATCCTCCCCCTCCCCCTCGTCATGCTCCAGTACCAACAGCAACAACAACAGCCACCAGATGCACTCACCTCGCACTCAACACCAGTCATGCGTCTCCGCGACGATCCACAACCACCGACGCCAAACACCTCCTCCTCACAGCCCACGTCCACCACCCGACCGTCCCGCAAACGAAAGACACCCCCGTCATCCGCACCCAACACCGCCCCACCCCAGCCACAGCCTCAACAACAGCACCCCCCGCCCCCAGGCATCCATCTCGGCCAGATGCTCCCCCCACCCCATGCACTCATTCCCCCTGGCATGGGTCATCCCCCAATGTACCAGTACGCACCTCCGGAATACGCACAACCGCCGCCCCCGCCCCCGCAGGGTGAGCCGTCTCAGCAGCCCCTCAATGGACACAATCCCGACCAATCGCAGGACTCAAAGGGAGGCGGTCGGCAGCTCAGCCAGAGCAAGCGCGCCGAGCAAAACAGGAAAGCTCAGAGAGCCTTTAGAGAGCGACGAGACCAGTGCGTCCCACTTCTCCGCCCCCTGATGTCGGTTCACTCACCTCTTCATCCTAGGCGTGTCAAAGCCCTCGAGTCTCGCTCCCAACTGCTTGACGCAGCGTTGGCATCCGCCGATGAAGCAAATCGGCGCTGGGAAGAATGCAGAGCCCTCGTCGACCAACTCCGCATCGAGAATGCTGCCCTCCGCGCCGCTCTCAGTGCCGGCCAGACCCAACTCGGTGGGTCGTTGGCACCAAGCCAAATATTAGCCGGCGCAACATCCCAACAGGCGCAGGAATCCAGACCAGAAGGGGAAAAGCTAGAGACGCCCGCGCCAAAAGAGTAACGGACCGCACACTTTCGTTTTCGTATCTGCTCGTTCGTATTTCGTCACCTTCTCAATAGTAACCTGACTCTGGACACGCACCAAAACCGCTCCTCTTTTTTTTGCACCCAAGACTTGTAGTAGTTGACCACAACCATATTATCCGATGTCAAACACGTCCTAATTGTTCATGAGTGTGTCATTGTGTGCGTTGTTGAAAACATGTCGGTGGTGTGGTGAGAGGCCATGATGGTGAGAGGAGACGAAGAGCTGGAAATGCTGACAAGAGCAATGGATGGAACGTTTTATGTAACCACAAGCTTTGTCATCTCCTCCTCCTGCACATTCACTGACGTTCCATCTGCGAGTCGTCTCGCACCACCACCCCAGCGACGACAGCGTCCGTGGCAGCCATCCTGATTTGTGGTCACCGCGCACACTGCTCGGAGCACGCCGTCTGCCGATGGGAGGGCATGTCAGTCGTATTCGAAAGTAGCGTTGTAACCCTTTTGACTAGCCTCGTCCTTCATCGAGCATGCCACCAGCATACATACTTACAACGCCTGGTCTTTTACTTTGATGCTATGTATTAGACTGTGCAAATGCTATGCTGGACGCGTATTTGATGATCGGGCATGGAAACGAGCATCATCAGGGTCGCTCCAGGGGGAAACACAGCCAAGTTGACCCATGAAATCTCACAAAGAACGCCCGTCGCGACAAGAATGCTTTCTCATGCTCAATGACCGTGTCCTTGCTCTTTCTGCTGTCGATAATCCAGCTACTGTCCTCCGTTGTCGCCCAAGGCTCTATCACCGACTACGCCCCGACCGTCAACGCCCCATGCCCACAGACATCCGACGGTGTCCTCGTGCGCACGTTTACTCCAGAAACGCAGGCGTTGAATCCCCAGGAGAGCTCGTACATTAGCGCAAGGGAGTCGAATGTCATCCCCGGCGCATGGTCGGACTGGGTCGGAAATGGTTCCGCCATCGGGTACAACCTCTCCCTATTCAACGCGGCCCTGCCCAGGATAGGCGTCGCCCTCGGTGGCAAGGGTTATCGCACAGCGCAGTTCGGGGCAGGTGTCTTTTCAGCGCTGGACGCGAGAAATAGCACCGCAAAAACATCCGGCACAGGCGGACTGCTCCAGGTCGCCTCGTATCTCACTGGCTCATCAGGTGCGTCGCATCTTGCGCGTTGTCGTGCATTCCCTTTACCAGTGCCTCGCAGGCGGATCCTGGCTTACCGCGTCGTTGGCGTCGAACGATTGGCCGAGTCCATCTCAACTGGTGTACGGAGACGGTGCCGGTCTGTCAGGATGGATGTTGGACTTGGATCTCGTCGCCCCATCCAGCATCAACCTAGGCGACGTCAGCAACCAAGAGTATTGGGGAAGCATCCTTGCAAGCGTTCAGGCCAAGGCTAACACATCCATGTCCGCTCTTCCCTCGTCTCCGTGCGCTGATACTGATGCGTCCCAACTTAGCGATACCAGCCTCACCGACCTGTGGGGGCGAGCAGTCTCCTACCACTTCTTGAACGAGACAACCAGCAGCAACTTTTACACTAATAATACTGGACATGGCGCAGGCCAGCTTTGGTCACAAATTCCACTCTTGCCTTCTTATACCAATCAATCGATGCCATTCCCAATCATAATTGCTGACTCGGTACCCTCCACATCGGCCCTGTCTTTGAATTCGACCGTCTACGAGGCAAGTTTCCTGACGTTCTCCTCATTTGCTTGGCTGACAGTAGCAGTTCACACCGCTCGAGTTTGGGTCTTGGGATCCGAGCTTGTCTGCTATGGCCCCGACGGTTTACTCTGGCACTAATCTAGTCAACGGAATTGCTTCCGGTCCATCCGATTGCGTGACAGGATTTGACCAAGTGGGCTTTATGATGGGCTCGAGCGCGAGCATCTTCAACGTACATAATTACGCGTGCTCTCTTATTCGGGTTGCTCACGGTTCTCCACTCGATAGGTCATAGACGATTCAACCTTTGCTGGTTTCGACGACCAGAATGGCGACGTCACTGGCATGCTCTTCCTCTATGAACAACTTTCAGCAAGAGTACAATCACGTTCTTTCAATGTCGCCAACTGGCCAAACGTAAGTAGGAACTTTGTTGATGCCAAAGACATATATCTTACGACGTGAAAGGCCTTCCAAGGTGTCAATCCTTCCGTGTTCCAGGATTCACCTTCGTCATGGCTCTCACTCGTGGATGGTGGCTCCAACTTGGAACAAGTACCCCTAGGGTCCTTGTTCACAAAAGCGCGAGCAGTCGACGTCGTGGTCGCTGTGGATGCAAGTTCGGATGATTCCAATCAATGGCCAAAGTCAGTCACCGTTACGTCATATGAACGAGCCCACATACTGAACGTATGATAGTGGAACGTCACTTCTCGCCACCTCGCAGCGAATCTCTTCCATTCTCTCTTCATCTCATCAGTCATTTCCTCCTATTCCATCGTCAGCACAGGATTTTATTGACACGGGAGTTAATCTTCGGCCAACGTTCTTTGGTTGTGATCCGAGTCAAATACCCGCAGAGTACCCTCTGCTCATCTACATTCCCAATTCACCTCCGCTGGACGGAGGCGCTCCCGCGTGCAAGTAAGACCCTTTCTCGTTTTCTTTTCCTCGTGCACTCACGCTGCATCGTCGGCATCAAGTACTGGCGACCTCCAACTCTCATACAGTCCTCTTTCGACCGCCGTATTCATCAATCAGGCTTTCCAAAACACCCTCGGCGGTTTCAAACCCAACACCACCTCGCCCGATTCAAACTGGGGAGAATGTCTGCAATGCGCCGCGCTCGATCGGGCACGGCTAAAACTAACACCGCCACTGCAGCGATCCGACTTTTGCACGCAGTGTTTCTCACAGTACTGTTATGACCCGAGCAATCCGCCGAACGTGACCGCCGTCCCGGGCAGAGACTTTGTGTACTCGAATCCGGACCTCGGCGGGGTAGACAAGGTGGAGGCGTTCTTGAAGAGAGACAAGGGTGGGATCATCGGCGGGGCGTTGGGCGTGGCGTTCGTGATCGCAGGAGGGATCGCGTTCATGTGAGTTCCCTTGTTGACAACGTGACATGGAAGTCCGAGTCTGACGCACGGCATACTGCAGCTTCTGGTGGCGGAGGCACGTGGAACGTAAAAACCGATATTCGCGTGTCCACGAGCTGAGAGACGACGACGAGCCTTGGAGGCATTATGAAAGTTATGCCAGGGAGCATGAGATGGATCGGTTGACGATTTCCTAGGTGTGCATGTTTTTCGCGGTAGTTCAGGACGTTTTCTTTTTTACTTTGGGACCCTTGATGAGATCACTGTTGTATGCCTAGTCTCAAGTAATGATCCACGCTTCGTTTTATTATTATTCCTCCACAAGACATCCCGAGATACAAAGCTGACATAATATCGACAAGATGAAAGACAGATAAAGCACATACAGCAGGTAGATCACATTAGTTCATCCAAGGTCATATCTCCAGGTCCAGGTAAATGCTCCGATATTATATGCTTGGTGGGGCTTTGAGAGCGCGCATTCAAGCTTTGGCTAGCCAGCGGTGGTCGAGACACCCGGATAAACAGTGAACGTGGTTTGCTCTCTATTGGTACCACCGACGACCTGTACAACTCTATTTCGTGACGCAGATCATCGTTTGACGCCACCAACGTATCACGTTCGCGCATGCACACAAGCAATTTCTGTACCACCTTGAGAACGAGCGCTCGGAGAACGACAACCGTACGAACCTGTTTCGTATCCGCCAGCTCCCTCCGTATCCGGTCTACATAGGCTATCCTCTGGGCTGGATTGTGATGCCCGAGTATCTCGGCGTTGAACCGACTGAGACGTTCGGCTTCCTCTTCTGCCAAGTCGTTGCGTGCTAAAAGACCTTCCGTCTCGTCCAACAACTTGTAGTATGCGTCTTGGAATCGAGAAGCGTCGGCCAGTTCGAGGTTCAACCTGTCAACACCATCAGAGACCGAGCAGGATAGTGAATAAAGCGGCCGTACTGCTCCATTTCCGCCTTGAGCGTCTCTTCGGCCGTCTTGTTCATACGAAGTTGCATGGAAAGCTTTTGTGCTGCGTCCCGCTCCTTTTGCAATGTGGATTTGTGCTGAGACACTTGTTCGTCAAGTTGCTTCTCCAGTACCTTTACCTCGTCCTGGAGGCCATCTCGAGATTGGCGAATCTCTGCTAGTGAGACCTGTTCGCTGGCGAGATTGCGGTTTGCCTCCGTGAGCTCTGTTTGGAGTCTTTGCAACTCCACGTTCGATGCCTCGCGGAGGGCAACATGGTTTGCCACCTCCTCCGCCAGAGCACGATTTGCGGATTGCTCTTTGTGGGTGGCATTCTCCAAAACATCCACTCGCGATCGCATGTCATCTGCTAGGTCACGGTAGAAATTGTGAGCTGCATCGTGGTACTCAACCAGGACTTCTAGAGCATGGTCGTGCACAATGGCGAGGGAAAGAGCTGCAAGTTCGTTCTCCAAACTGGAAGTATCGCCGTCGCGACCCGGGCCACTGGTTTCATTGGGACTGTTATCCTTTAATAGTCGAGAATAGAAAGCCACCTCTTCCCCGGTATCTCGTAGTTGCTCCAAGAGGAGTTTGTTTTCCTCATTCGCTTGGCGTATGAGATGGGCTAATTCTGTTACTTGACCATCCGAGTTTGCAAGCTTCCGCTCCAGACGCAACGAGCGGCATTGTAATGCAAGATGTTCCTCCTTGAGAGTGGTATGCGTTTTGACAGTCACCGTGGTGGACGCTAATCGCCCATATTCTTCTGCCACGCGGCCGAGGGCCGTTCTGTATTGCTCCAACTGGATTAAAAGCTCTTCTTCTCGATCCTGGGCCTCCTCTCGGACGATGTCTGCAGTCCGTCGGGCTTTTTCACCATCCTTCTGAACAACATGGAGTTGCTGCTGCAGGCTCGTAGCGTCAGCGCGTAGTCTCGTCGCTTCTTCGTCGGCTTTCCTCTTGACATCCTCCAAAGAAGACTCGAGCATCTCTTGCTTCTTCCTCTCCGCTACCAACATCTTCTCCAACTCTGTCACTTTCCGATCACGTTCCGTGACTTCCTCTCTCCGCTTCGCCTCCACACTCGAGAGCGCCTTCTTGTTGTCCCCACTCTCGGTTTCTCGCTTCGCAAGTTGGTTGCGCTCATGTTCACATACGCGAAGCTTGGTACGAAGTTCCTTGATCTCCGCCTGTTCAACAACACTCGTCTTCTTCAGCTCCTGGAGGCGCAGCTCGTACGTCTCGTTTTGCTTCTTCAACTTGTCCAGTTTCTCCGATTGTTCCGCGTTTGCCTTCGTCGCACGAGCGAATTCCGATTTGTGGCGGTCGAGTTCCGCTTGGTGCTATGAAGCGGGCGTCAGAGGGGCAGTGTCCAAAAAAAGTAGAGACGTACATTTTTCTTGTCGTCTGCATGGACTCTTTCCAGATCGTCGATTCGTCTCAGGAGAGACGCATAACGGTCGTCTCCTGTGTGTTTGACTGTCGCCGTTGATGGTTTGGAGTTTCTTGATATAGGTCGTGTGGATGAGCTGGGCGCTGTGTTCCAGTCAGAACGGCTTATGACTTGTGAGATTCATTATACCTGAAGGTTCTGAGGCTTTATCTGCAACTTTTGGTTGATCAGAGATGTCGTTTCTGCTACATGTCACTTGCCTTTCTCAGCGTTAAATCGTGCGCCCTTGTTAAATGACATGTCGCAATCGTCGTACACTTGACTGAGGCGCGTACGGAGAACTACAACCAAACTTGGCCAAATAAACGCGACACGAAATGTCACATGACCGAAAATCAGAGTTTGAATATGTTCATCATTTCGTCGTATGTAACATCGTAAGCACTCGTAACGGTCATGCAAACAAAATAAGGGGAGAAACGAGACAGGGATGTATGGAAAACACCAGAGCATCAAGACGTAAGAGTCAAGGGAAGAAAAAGCAGCAATAAAATGGGGAGGGGGCGCAAGATGAAAGGGGAACATAAGTTAAAAAAGGCAAACAACGCAATAAGAAGCATCTCCAAAAGTCCTGCCAATGATACATGTCGGATCAGTCGACAATAGTCCCCATCAAGGAATGCTTGCACCGACCAGGACAATATGCGAGTAGTCCATAATGCATGTCATAAAGGTGAGGTGGATTTTCTTGTGTACCTGCATGAGGGAAAATATAGGAAGAAAACGGAATGCGTGATGTCGAAAGTGAGGAAAGCCGTGCGGACACTCCTTCCCATGTATGCCACAAGAGACAACCGCAGGTGCGCGAGGGTATCGTGCGTGTGAGTGCATGATGGATACAAAACGATAAGGATTATCGACGCATGAGTGTAATTGGTATAATTGATAATGGAGATGTGGACTTGATGGTGAGGTGGATTGCGAGGAAATTGGTTGTACAAGATGTACATTCTGGACGGCGGGATGATTGGTGCGCTGGTGGAGAGGACGGGATAGGTCGAGAAGCGGGAATGAGTAGTTGAATTGAGATGCTTGACAACGAGATAGGTGCAGAGCCCTGGTATTTTTCCTATCACGAAAACAGGCGGAACAGTGCATTACAACACAGAAAAACGCGTGTTCGCAATCAGACTGCTCCTCCTTAGTCCTCTCCAGCACGCACCATCCAGCACGGCCAGCGCTCAGAGTCCACCGTCAAGGACACCTCGCACGTCCCTGACCTCAGCGAGGTCAGTAAGGAAGGGGCACAAATCCGTGAGTTCAGTATCGTGGGGATCATTAAACCACGAAGAGACAGGAACTGCATTGTTGGGGTGGAAGATATATGAAGCCGGGGAATTGTCCAGAATGATGGTATCGGCGATGGGGCGTCCTAGTTGCGAAAGGTCCTGCAGAGAACTTAGGATGCGTCCGCAGGCTATGATGATAGTGCGTACCTTGACATAGTTACCCTTGTGGTTGTAACAACTCTCTCGGAACAACCGATGAGAAACGACATGGTGAATGTCAAGTTTGTCCAAGACAGGGTCCGCGTACTATACAATGTTTCAGTCGAGTGCTGAAATCGCAAACTAAAAGCCACGACTGACCTTGCTTAGGCTGGCCGTAAACACCACCACCTCGTATATCTCACCCATCTTCTTCAAAAAGTTGTCGACGCCTGGGCGCTTTATGACGTAAACATTATGCCAATGGTATTCGATTTCTACCGGCACGACGTAATCGGCGTGTTGTATAGACTGCAAGACCGAGGATAAGCTGGGCGCAATATGAACTCAATTAGTGTTTCTCACCTTGAAGCTGCTGTGAACCAAGGTTTCATCCAAGTCCAAAACGAGACATTTGCGCCCCGCGTGGTGGGGTGCAATGGGGGGTAGAAGTGGCCGCGGTGTGCCATCCTAAACGGAAGGTAAACCAGACGTAAGACAAACAGTGGGAGCAACACCTACTGGTCCAATTGGGATGCCAGCTCCCCCATTCATTATAAGAGCGTCTTCGTCGTCCTCTTCCATGGGTTCCCCCTCATCTGCTTCCGCTTCTTCGGCCTCGCCATGGCCCTCTTCATCCGTAAAGCTACCGTCAGAATCGGTTGTCATTGTATGCGACGTGTCCCCGGCATGGGGTTGCGCGGGAGCCGAAGACGCGTGTGACAAGTCTGAATGAGGGATGGGTTGTGGGGAAAAAATATCAGACCCCGTTGAGCCAGGGGGCTGTACTGCACCACTCGTGACGCCCTCGGTTTCTGAAATGGGCAACAATGCTTTGGTTGGGGTCGGAGGGACGACGACCTCGTCCTGCGGGGACGTGTCTTTGGGAACCGAAATAGGCGCCGGGCCCACCTTCTCTTGGAATTCTCCCTCGGAACGCTGTTTTTCGTTTGGCACGGATGGATCTGTGGGTTTGCTCACGCTCGAACCTTGGGCGAGGGGACGGAGACGGGTGACATCCGGGACGTCAATGTCGATAGCGTGAGCACGATCGTTGGGCGCGACACAAGGCACAAATTTGCGGACGAGCTTTGAAATAAAAGAAGGCTTCTTTGGAGAACGCTGTGAGCCACCCTTGGACTTGTTCGCCTCTTTCGAGGGAGCACGTACAGGAGGGCTTTTGTCAGGGACAGCGCTTGTGGAAGCGGGAGGCTTGACGACCTTTGCCTTGCGGGAAAACCTGCGACTGGCATTGCTGGATGTTGTGGTGGAAGAACCGGTTGGAGTGGTAATTGGCTGGGTGGTGGAGGTGGCGGCGAGAGAGCTCTTGTCCTTGTCCTTCTCTGCATGGCGTGTGCTGTCACGCTCGTCTGGGGAAACGAAGGTGGAGACGGTGATGGACGGGTTCTGTGTGTTGTCCTTGTCTGCTTCGGTAGACGAGGTTGGCGTGAGGTCGTGCGCCTGCGCACCTGGGTCGACGTTGGGTGTGCCGTTCCCGTTGAGGGATATCTGTGGGGGAGAGACGGTGGTGCCGTTGTGCTTGTCCGTGACCGTGTCTTCCGAGGGAGATGAGGAGGTCGCCATGAGTTGGAAAATAAAAGACGGAGGGGGGTGTTTGTGGGGGGTATTTGTGGGTATGGAAGGGAGGAGGAGGAGGGACTCTGAAGAGCGGAGCCAAGTTTTTGTACGTGATCTTGTCTTCACACGCGGCCGTCAACGTGCAAACAATGTGGTTGGTGCTGGCATCAAGTACTGCAATACTACACGAGAACGCTGTTCTACTCCTCCCCCATAGGATTCTCAAACAAATAATTGGCAGCCAACTCCTCGTTCTTGTCGCACGCAAAATAGGCCTCAATCACCGCCTGCCGAGGAAATCCCAACGCTTCAAGCTATCTGACCGTCAACATCCATCTTTGCGCCATATGTTGCAACTCACCCGCTCAATCGCTGCTCGCTCTTCTGGCGTAACGTTCACAACCTGCGCACCCGGAGGCAATTCTCCTTCTCCCTCGCCCTCTTCCCCACCGCCACCGAACAAAGTTAGTAGCGCCTCTGGGTTCTGTGTCAACTCTTGCGCAAATTGAGGATTTGATGCAGCAAGCTGCTGAATCAACTGCTGAAGCAATGCAGGATTCTGTGCCACCGCTTCCCGTAGTTGCGTTATCTGAGAATTGTCTCGAAGTGCTGACAGGTCAGGGACACCTAGACCACCTAGACCAGCACCGTGCCCTCCGCCTCCCTGCTGCTGTTGTTGTTGTGCAAGCTAAAACGAAAATAAAAAATCTGTCAGAAAATCGCCGACCGAGAGGCCGCGAGCATACCTGAAACAGGTTTTGGGGTTGGCGTGGGGCTGATGCCGACCCCGGTGTAGCTACAGGAGGGGTAGCTTGAGCTGGCGGTGCTACGCGGGAGGAGGCTGCTTGAGCTGGCGCGGCGGACTGTGCAGTTGCCCACTCAGGGATACCCTATCTCGCTCGATTGAAATTCGGGCCAGTTCCACGCATATAGCCACTCACGTTGAACAAGTATTCAACAGCACGGTCAGGGTTATTGAAACTCGCTCTGAGGGCGCGCGCAACTTGATCACGCTCAAAACCCATCTCCATCATGTTCTGTATCGCACTTTCGAGTGCAGGCCCGGTGAGGAACCCACTTGTGTCAGCCTGTGTGGACGAAGCTGGCGGGGGTGTTGTAGAGGGTGGCGGAGCAACCTCGGGTGTTGCTGGCACAGCGGGTTGTGCAGGTGGGGGGGCGGTGACGGTAGGAGCAGGTGGAAGTGGAACCGGAACAGGTGCGGTCATAGTCGGCCTGGGCTAGGATCAACAAAAGGTGAGTTGGGCTGCACCCGAGATGTGGGTAATCAATACCTTTGCCACCATGAGGACCAGAAAATCCTTTTCCTTGATCTCGCATGACGCTATGGTCTTGGAATCGAGGAGTACTCTACCTGATCACCAATGGATAAGCGATCCGAGGATCAGCAGGGGATCGGCAGGGATGAACACACCAGCATAGATCAGCTTTTGCGCCTCCACTGAGTGGCCATGAGCTTCGGAGATCTTCTCCTTGAGTGTTGCAACGGTGTCTTCACCGTCTGCGTCAATCTAGAAGCATTTTTTGGTACACGGATTGGACCAGACTGGTCGCACCCACCTGGAAGACCTTTTGCTGCAACGTCTTAATCGTTATCTTCATTATGGACCAGGAGCAAACATGCATCACCCTTTCCGTGTGACATCATGTGTAATCACAGTCACATACATGTCATGTCACACGAATGGGGTGTCCAGGGTACTGATTGGCATGTGGTAGAGGAGCAGGAGCGGCGCGGCGAATGAGAACGAGCTCGAAGACGACGACGACGACGACAGCGACGACTCGCCCGATGGAGCCTGTCCACGGCGACGAGTACCTGCGCAGAACCGCCGCGTTCATCAGACTAAACGAGAAGGGTCTCGCAGAGGCTGGCTTCCGACGTCGCCGCCGCCAACGCACCACTACCGCTCAGCCCTCCGTCTTCAACCCTGTCAACTGGTTCATCCCCACCGACGCCCACCAATCGCCCTCACCTCGCCCTGTGACCTTCGCCATCGACACCCATCGTCTCTTCTACATCCTCATGCGCATCGAGTCTCTTGGCATCGATGTTGGCACCCTCGACGTCACAGTTGACAACCCCTCTAAGCCAATGCATTATACGCACATCGACATTGGCTCCGCACCCGACAAATCCGAAACCCTTTCTCTTGCCTCCTTCCGTTCCTCACTATCCGCCGTTTCCGGCCTCTCCCTGGGCACTGGCTGGTGGGGCCGGCCTGAGCAGCAGAGCATCGATGCTGAGCTCAAATATATTTATAGTAGCTTCACCAAGATCCCCGCTCTCGTGCTCAAAGCTCCCGGTCCCAAAGTCATTGCCGAACTCCAAGATGATCCTCCGAACGAGAATGCCCTTCCGCTTGACGCATTCAAGAATCTCCGGTCGCTGGAGACCATTGACATCGATCCCCGCGCGTTGCTTGGATGGGATAGGCTCGCGGAATCCCTTCGTAGCTTGACTATCAGGCGAAGTGGGCTGGAGGATGTCGCCGACATATTTATTGGAGTGGTACTTGATGACCAGGCGCGCAGGGATGGTTCACTCAAGGATCAGAGGTCGAGGCAGATCCACCGCAGACAGCGCTCTTGGACGAACACACCACTGCCTGCCTCTGTCCCTGAGGACGAGGAAGTAGTTTCTATCGTGGAGCATCCCGTACTACCTTCCCCCCCTTCAGCTCTCTCTTCTTACAAATGGGGACTCCTGAAACACCTCTCCCTCGCAGACAATGCCCTCACGTTCTTGCCAACAGACACGCTCCCGTATCTTGTTTCCTTAACGCACCTTGATCTTTCTTCGAATCTCTTTGTGTCTGTGCCTCACGGCCTCTCCATCCTCCATAATCTTGTTTCCCTCAATCTCTCTGACAATATGATCGATTCTGTTCTAGGAATATACACCCAGCTCGGACAGGTCCTCTACTTGAACCTCTCCGGTAATCGTCTCGAGTCCATCTGTGGTCTTGAACGGCTCATGGCACTTGAACGTGTCGACCTCCGCTTTAATCACTTGGATGAGAGTGCCGAAGTCGGACGTCTCGCGACGCTTCCCAACATCGGGGAGGTATGGATCGAGGGCAACCCGCTGACGGAGATAGAGGACAATTACCGTGTTGCGTGCTTCGACTTCTTTCACAAAGAGGGGAAGAGTATCATTCTGGATGGTACTGCGCCGACGTTTTACGAAAGAAGGGGGCTTACGCCCGCTGCACCGGAGCAGATGAGTTCTGCGAGAGACGTACCAATACCGGCATCACCTCCTATCGTTCCGATCGGGCCGCCAAAGTCGAAGGGAAACCACGATGCGGCGTTGGACGCAGTCGGAACCGCGTTGTCCCTGCCAGCAGGCCCGCAAAGGAGGTCTGTTGCCGTATCAGACAGACCGAAGAAACGCAAAGGGAAACGTATCGTCGATCTGAACGGAGATGGAGAGCAGCATGTGTTTTCGCCAAACTCTCGGCAGACAGGGTTGCCGTTTGATGGAGCGCTGGAGGGGCAACGCTCACTATCAAATTCACCGCAGAGACCGAGCCCGCTTTCGGCAGATGGGCACAGACGGTCGTATTCGGCATTTGAGCCACCTGTGAGGGAGAGAGGAGAGGGTGAGATGAGGGAGGCGGAGCTGTACCGGGCACGAATTGAGGCATTGCGGTCGGACATGGGGGACGGCTGGCTGAAGGTATTTAGCCAAAGTCAACAGGAAGAGTAGTAATGTACAGGGTCTCTGGGGTCCTTTGAGGGTGTAGTTCTGCGTCTTTGTTGAATTTTCACACCAGTCCCATTTCCAGCCAGGCTGCCTGTGGCATTAACCTCGCCTTCGTCGCTCTTTAACCATCAATACATCTCTCCTTTAAACACTTTCTACCATGGGTGCCAACTTGTCCAAAGCCCTCAGTGAGCCCAGTATTTTCCTCAATCCTAGTCGCTGCTCATCACTCTCCGTCAGGCCGTATGTTCGGTAACAAGGAAATGAGGCTGCTAATGCTTGGCCTCGATGCTGCTGGCAAGACGAGTACGTCGCCCCCTCAGGTCGCCCATGCACTGACTGATTCGCTGTCACCAAGCCATTTTATACAAGCTCAAGTTGAACCAGTCCGTGACCACGATACCAACCGGTCAGTCATCGTCTGCGTCTCTCCATCCACATGGCTGACGCTATAGTACAGTCGGTTTCAATGTGGAAACGGTCACATACAAGAACGTCAAGTTCAACGTTTGGGATGTTGGAGGTCAAGACAAAATCCGCCCATTGTGGAGACATTATTACACCGGCACTCAGGGTCTCGTCTTCGTCGTCGACAGTCAAGACCGCGAGAGAATCGACGAAGCAAAACAAGAACTGCATCGTATACTCAGTGACAGAGAGATGAAAGAATGCTTATTACTCGTATTTGCCAACAAGCAAGATCTTCCTGGAGGTGGGTGACCCACTCTGCTCCTGACATCCTCATGACTCAATCCTCTCCAGCCATGTCACCTGCGGAGGTCACCGAGAAGCTGGGTCTGCACCGTATGCGTGATCGCTCGTGGTACGTTCACCCCAGGTACGTTTTTATGTTTTTTTTTTCTCTGGCGTGCCTGATCGGGTGGCGATAGTTGTGCAACGACGGGCGAGGGTCTCTTCGAGGGGCTTCAGTGGTTGAACCAGAACGTGAAAAAGCGTCAACCATAAACATGCATGTCTGATCTCCTTTCTTCGTGTTACGCATCCTCTCATCTAATTCATAGGAGCCCCGATTCCATCTCATCGATACCCATGTTATGCTATTTCTCTTATGGCCTGCGACGATCCGTTTCTTGCACGCACGACAGACTATCTGGTCCTCGTTATGTCTTTCCACCATCATTGCCTTGCGCAGATCACCTCCTGCCGCGAGGACACTCTTTCGTCTTTTATTGCCTTATCGAATTATGGGTAACCACTCCGCAGCCGTAGTTTTCCATCTCTTTCCCCGATGTTAGTTAGTCATTTAATGGGAAGAACTACTCCCTTGTGAATTTGTGACACGCCGCGACGTTGAGTGTCGTTTCGGAACATAATCAATAGACCTCATGTCCCTACCCCCTTCGAACCTCCAGCGCGCTAAAAGACTCTTGCATCTGAACCTGGATGGTCGTATTTCGTCTGATATCTCCATCGATGAGATATGGTGGATCAGTGTGTCTGGTGGATACATGGTTGGTTGTTTAGAATCGCCTGGTACCAGTGCCATGCAAGCCTGCATACAGTAGCGAACACGTTGGAACAGACGCTCAAGCACGAGTTCCTTGAACGTTTTGTCCGATTGATCCGACTGTACATGAATGTCGTGCTCCTACTAGCGCCGGCTAGAACACATATGTAAGTCCGATCGACCCCGCCTTCGTGTTCACCGACTTTTCTTTTGCACCATGTTCTCGCTCCTGCGCGCGAGTAAACTCGTTCACCCGCAGCGGTGTCTAGTAGGCAAGAGAGCGATCGGGACCACCGTCCAAGGCTTCACCGAATCAGTGGGAAACACGCCTCTAGTAAGAGTGACACGCGGTCGGGGCATCGTTCAAGCACTCTAACAAGCATTTCAATACGCGTAGATCTACCTCAAAACACTCTCTGAACAGATCGGATGTAAGATATTTGGCAAGGCCGAGTTTCAAAATCCTGGGGGGAGTATCAAGGACCGTGCCGCTGTCGGGGTTATTCGGGATGCCGAACAACGAGGTCTGTGAGTGCATGCTAGCGCTTTTGCGGGGGATTCTAGAGGCTGATCTGGGTCGGTCAGCATACGAGCTGGTGGGACGGTCGTCGAAGGCACTGCGGGGAACACTGGCATTGGCTTGGCCCATGTGTGTCGATCCAGAGGCTACAAATGCGTGATATTCATGCCCAACACGCAGGTGAGCTGTCGCTCGTACCGCCCATCGTTTGGCGTGCACACTGACGCGTCGACAGAGCCAAGAGAAGATTGACCTCCTGCGCATGCTCGGCGCAGAGGTACACCCCGTTCCTGCAGTCCCTTTCGAGGACCCACAGAATTACAATCACCAAGCGAGAGCGTATGCCGCTCAATTAGACAACGCAGTATGGACCGATCAGTTCGACAACACCGCGAATGCGTACGCGCACTATCTCACGACTGGCCCAGAGATCTGGGCGCAAATGCAAGGTCAACTCGATGCGTTCGTGTGTTCGACTGGCACCGGTGGGACCTTGGCTGGCGTGGGCAAGTATTTGAAGGAGAAGAGCGACGGGAAGACCCAAGTGTGGCTTGCCGATCCTCCAGGGAGCGTTTTGCATACCTACTTGTCAAGCGGTGGGAAACTCATCGAGCGCAAGGGAAGCTCGATCACTGAAGGTCTGTCTCTCCCTCCCGTCGATGGGTTCGAAACCGTGTACTGAAGTTTTGTAGGCATCGGCCAAGGCCGCGTCACCGACAATTTGGCCACCTTTGTCAATGATATAGACGGATCCCTCACGATTGCAGATGAAAAGTCGATAGTGATGTTATACCAGCTCCTGGATAGCGAGGGCTTATACCTTGGCGCGAGCACGGCGCTGAATGTTGTTGCTGCCGTGGAGCTTGCGCAAAAACTGGGCAAGGGTGCGTTCGATAATTTGTCTCTTCAGATCATGAGGTTGACCAGGGTGGTCGTCAGGATCAAGCGTTGTCACCGTCCTATGCGATGGTGCGTACCGTTACCAGAGCCGGCTGTTCTCCAAGCAGTGGTTGCGGTCCAAAGAGTTGTACGACGTTATACCGGAACAACTGAAAAAATATGCTGTCTTGGACTAGTGCTATATTGTCTTTTTTCGTTGCTGATATTTGACAAAATCATTTCGACACGTCGCTCATGTGAACATCCGACTCGTACTCCGGATATAGTATATCCGACGGACCCAAGAATGCTAACGAGGCACTACTAAATAGGATGGCGCGTAAAATGTCCGCTGGCTCCATTGCGAAACGGAGTGGAGGAATACTCGACAGCGCAGGTGACCCCCCATTGTAGGCCTCGTGTCACTGGGGAACCAGGAGGCCTGCAACTTATTCAGAGCCACTGGACACTGCTCACTTGGATCGGTTTGCAGGCGCATAGAATGTCATATGTTCATGTCAACGCTGTCGTTCGTCAGCCCGTCGGACTGATAATTTGAGACCGGCGGAGGAAATGGCGGTTAATTACCCGGTAGACGGTAGCCGTGGATACAGATAGCTCTCGAATTCCCCGTCAGTATCTCCTGACCCATATCATCAGACAATGACACCCACAAGAAATGCTCGCCTGGTCTTCAACGAGATCCCGACGGGTAGGCGACAAACCAAGTAGTATACAGCCCACAGGCATTTGCACTGATGTCCGACAGGCTATCCTATTCCTGGTCGTACGGTGGCGTACGACGCAAGCCAAGTAATCGACCTTGAGAATGCGCCTTTGCACGGAGGAGTCCTCCTGAAGACCCTGGTCTTGTCAATAGACCCCTATTTGAGAGTCTGTATGAGAGACTCGGCCATCAAGTCGTGCCATGTGCGTTCGTGCACTGTATACAGAGGAGTCAGTTGCCTGATAATGACTCACGGACATGTGGTTAGGCTGCTTTTGAGCTTGGGCAGCCGTGCGTGTCGTTCCTGTCGCCGCGTTGTGCCCCAAATATAACGTATTGTGTTCCGCTAGGCTCCACAACTTTGGAGTCGGCATCGTCGTTCGTTCCGAAAATCCCGCTTTCAACGCTGGCGATCATGTATATGGGGTTTTATGTGAGTGACCATGACCGTATGACGTTCAATGTCAGTTGATTTCGGTTCCGCACAGCGTTCGAGGAGTACTTCATACATACTCAAACCGGAGGTTTCAGCAAGATAGAGAATGATTACAACCTTCCCTGGAGTGTATTTATAGGAGCACTTGGCTTGCCTGGTGCGGTCATCCGATCTGTCGGGAGAATATAGGCAGCTCATTCGCTTTTGCATCAAAAGGTCAAACAGCTTACTGCGGTTGGAAGGAGTACGCCCAGGCAAAGAAGGTAGGTAGCAGTGACGATCACCGATCGGGACCGTAGCTTATAGTGATCTGCAGGGAGAGGTGGCATTCATAAGCAGTGGAGCCGGCGCGGTCGGATCGTGCGTCTCTCCACTCCTCGGGTTTCATTGGTCGGTGTTCATTCATGACATATTTAGTCTCGTCGTCCAGCTCGCGAAGCGCGACGGCCTCAAAGTGATTGCCTCAGCAGGCTCAGATGAGAAGGTTGTGTTCATGAAGGAACTTGGCGTAGACGTGGCCTTCAACTATAAAACCACAAAGACGTCCGAGGTACTCGACAAGGAAGGGCCGATAGACGTGTATGTCGAATTATCCATTTGGAAATGGCAACGATAATTCATTTCGTGAATAGGTATTGGGATAATGTCGGAGGTGAAGCTCTCGAGGCAGCACTGGCAGCTGCAGCGAAGAATGCACGCTTCATTGTAAGTCCGAGTGACACCGATGCTTTTTTCCGACGTGACTTACGCTCTCTAGGAATGTGGAATGATATCCGAGTATAACTTAAAACCTCACCCTGTGATGGTGCGTGTCAGGTTTAATTTTCCGAGGCTACGATTGATCGGAACCTGCTGTTCTATGCGCACCAGAATTTGATGCAGATTGTGACACAAGAAATCAAAATTTGTGGTTTCATTATGACCTCCATTGCTGCACAATACAAGGACACATTCTCCGCTGAAGTGCCCGCCCTCATTGCATCCGGTGAGCTAAGGTTTAAAGAGGAGCTCTCGGAGGGTCTCGAAAGGGTGGGGGAGGCAATTTTGGCAGTACAGAAGGGCACGAACGTGGGCAAGAGCGTGATCGTAGTTGCAGAACAGTAGCAGGTTTACAACACTGTCATCCCATAATGTAAACTCTGCCGTCGTCCTCTACCTCGTTCCCAAGCGTCCGAATCCTCCCTGTTCTCAGCAAGATGCTTCTGATGTCCTTGTCCAAATCCAACCTTGGAATTGGTACTCTTTTACCTAAGTTAATTCTTTCGAAGTCGACAGCGAAATTTGCTAAACGAGACTTGGATACCCGCAAGTCTGTCGTCATCTCTGTTGTATCCTTGTGAGAGGTTGAACCTCGGTTGCTTGGATGTGTATTCGAAACACTAGATGCCTCAGGCTCCACGTGGCACAAGATTCCAGCTACAGTAGGACCTGGCGCCCCCGGATGCGCTTCTGGTACCGTATCCTTTGCCCGTTTAGACCCAGGTGACTCAGGCTCAACGGACTGCCGGCGTTTTTTGCCCACCTTTACACTCGGTGTAACCAGTTCTTCGACAGCGCGAGTCTTTCCCTTTCCCTTGTTCCTCGCCATGAAACTGGGTGCTTTCCATGCTTCTGAGTCGTGTCCTGGGACGTAGGAAGGGCTTGCCTTTTCTTGTACCAGGTCCTGAGTTCGATTGACGGAGGCATTCAGGAATACTCCTCGTTCATCTGCTAATGAATCCGAAAAGAGTGAATACATAGGACTCTGGGACCCAGACCGCTCTGGCGACTGAGAGGAACGGCGGATAGCAATTTCATCAGGGTCTTCTTTAGCGGGAGATGGGTGGTGTATGACAGAGGCGGTAGCTGAGCCTGGATGCCGACCCGGTAGTGGGCTTTGGAGCGTGGAATGCGCGTCAACTTTATTAACGGTTAACCCGCCATCTTCATGGTCAGTATTGGCGTCCACCTCGCCCGTGTCCTGTATTCCAGTCGGCGTGTCAACCCCAACCGTCTGGGTGTCGCCGTGTCCCAGCTGCAGCACCTCGGTCTCCTCAGTATCAGACATTCCTTCTTCAAGTACTTCAATCTTTGGAGCATTCGAAGAGGGTGGCAGGTACGATTCCGATTTCTTTCCAATGTTGACATCGGCTTCTCCAGGATTATACTTGTCACCTGCCGAAGTGAGTTCCCGTTCATCATCGTCGCCAAGTATGGGGGAAGACCCAGCAAACATCTTTGAAGTGTGTCTTGATGCGTTAATTGGCTTGGATGCATCAGCAAATTGGTGCACTTTTGCCAGGGATGACGAGAAATTTGAAGAGTGTGACAGTAATTGAGACTGATACTGCTGTGATTGTGAAAGATGAAGCAATTGTGAATATGACTGAGATGATCCTGTACCAGAGGTATCTGAATTGGGTACTAGTATCTGAACTGGCCCACATTTGGTGGGGTCTGGTGGGGGAACATGGAGTCCTGGATGGGGAACCTTCCGTTGAATGTTTTTCCGAATACCCATAGGTATTGATAATGAAGAGGACGGAAGGGGTAGGGAAGAGCTGGGAAGAGGCGGAGACGAATGGGGAACCGGTTGGGAAGGACGAGGAGGAGAGTGTGCAAATGGCTCCGGAGAACTGCGAGGGAGCGACGAGTGACGTATTGGTGACCGCTTAATGCGTTGAGCAGGCGTAGGCGGTTGAAGAGAATGGGTATCCGAGGTAATCGCTGTGGCATGGCCCTCTGTGTCAGAGGGTGGGTGTGAAGTAGTAGGCAAGGCCTTTGACTTGTCATGCTGTTGGATTTCATTCCCCGAAGCGAGCGAGTTGACTACGTCTGGAGCAACCGGGCTACCCCTGTTCGATGGCGACCAATCAGTTGGTGTTCCTTGCCGCCGTAAGGAGGTAGGCAAAGGTGTGCGGCGCGGTGTTGCGGGACATTCTAAGGACTCGTGGTGGGGGGATTCGAGCCGGCTTTTGGTCTCCACGAGTGGTTCAACGGGAGGATTTCTAGGCTCTGTTTCTGCGTAGTCAGAGGTCGACTGTGAACTCGTCTGTTATGTGCTTACGTATAGGTCGTTCCTCCACTGCTGGCTTAATCGCGAACTTCCATGGATCAGCCTCAATTATCTAGTTGCTCAACTTAACATATTTTGGACGTTTCAAGAAGTAAAATCAAATTAGCATACCCGCCAGCGTTTAGCATATTCACGTTTAAAGTCTCGAGGTTGTTCGGGTTTGGGTTTCACAGTATCCTTCACAACTTCGTTGACCCGATCATGGGAGGCGAGAGGTAATGCGAGAGGTGGTAATTGTGGTGCTTTTTCGTTCTGCACTGGTTCTTGCTGCTTGCGAAGCTTTAACACGTTTCTGAATGAGGGTATTAAATCGAGACGCTGAGTATATACGCGAACTTACCCACCCCCACCGTCTTGGCGAAGACCTAAAACCCATTCTTTCAAATTATCGTCCAATTCGAGGTCACAGGGGTTTCCAAACAGGTGCCCACCGGTCCCTATCATAGAGACACAGTCGACTTCGAGTGATAAGTGGGATACGGGTGTATTTCCAACGGCATTTGGACCAAGGGGACGTGGAGAAAACATAGGGCGATAGTCGGAAACAAAAACTGGGAAGAAACGAGAGTCAACAATGTTGCGGTTATGGGTACTGTTACAAGGACTGAGAATGTGATGAGAGGCAAAGGGTGTTTAATTGACCTCTTGTACTTATCCACAGCGTTTTTTGAGATGCGGACGGTGACTTTGTAATCCTTATCGGATACCCAAGCCCAAATATAACTATTTCCTTGATAAGTGAGAAACTGGAGGCCTGGTCAGGATCCTCTGACAAACACGGTGATGAAGAACGTACATCTGTGAGCTGAACTCTCTTCTTTTTGCTTGATACTTGGGCGTTGTAGAGCTGTGATCCATGTGTTTCCGCAACATCCGTGAAGTAGTCGCGGATCCACGGCCTAAGCATCGACTCGGACATGGTGGACGGGTGACAACTTGGGGAGGACTCCTGTCACGCGTCATTAATGTTACGCCATGTAACTTCACGTGACCGAGACGCGCCGTGGTTGAAGTGACTGAACTTGGCAAGAGCTCATTAATATCGTGACGATGCCGCTACGAAAACCACCGCCAGCCGAACGCGGAGACGACGAGCGACGCTACTCCGTGTACAGGTACTCTTCCTTGTCCTCTTGTCACCTTCACCCCTCACCACACGCCCCAGCTTCCCAGACTCTATGGAACATCAGCAAGCCCAGCAGAGAGAGCCTCCAGAGCGATATCAGCCAGGCCAACTTTTACCCACCATCATGACTGGCGAAACCCTCGACCTCGATAACAATTCTTCGGCGCACGAGCATGACCCTCACTCGAGACCTAATTCAGTTTACACCGATCCTTCAGAACCGCGCCCTCTCTCCCAGTACAGCCAACACAGTCAGCATTCTAGCCGTTCATTACCTCAGGCACCGGCGAGCGTCCATGTCATCGGTAACCCATTTAGCTCCCCAGCCGCATACGCACCATATGGTGCGAGTGGCCAATCGGCGCCATACAGTAGTTCTCTCGATCACTTTCAGCATGATACGGAGGCGTTTGCTTCGGGCGTATATCCTCGTCAAACCTACCACCCGCCACGGTCACGTTCTCCAACTCCTTTTGGTGACGAGGAAGACTATAGGCTCGACGAGAATAACGTTGCACACTATACTGGTTATTCTCAATCCAATGACCCCAGTCATGAAGTTTCCGAAAAATTTGATCCTGATGACGACTACGATGATCAGTACGACATCTCTCAGTATGCGGATGTTCCAGGTGACGATGACGAAATGGAAGAGGGAGAAAGGACACCTTCTTTGTCTACTTCTATCGAGTCCGAAATACCAGTCGAGACCATGCACTTTGGACCCGCTCCCATCGGTCGCGTCCGGCGTAGACTCAAAAAGAAGCGTGTTCAACTCACAAACGGCAACTTGGTCGTCGATCTGAGTGTCCCACCCAAGCTTGTCTTACCTTATCGTGGAGAACCAGAAATGACTAAAACCAGGTATACTGCCGTCACTTGTGACCCTGACGATTTCGAGAAAGAAAAGTTCTTTCTTCGTCAGAATGAGAGTGGGCGTACTACAGAGTTATTTATTGTTATTACTATGTACAATGTGAGTCCCGCATGTCAAATCATCGCCCTTTCAAACTTGCTAACGGAAAGCTGTATACAGGAAGACGAGGTTTTATTTTGCAGGACTATATATGGTGTAATGCGGAACATCGCACATCTGTGTTCTCGTAAAAACTCACAAACCTGGGGACCAGATGCATGGAAGAAGGTTTGCCTGACACCGAGATCCATTTATTTTTTGAGCTGACAGTATAAATAATGTAGGTCGTGGTCTGCATCGTGGCAGACGGACGAAAGAAGATTCATCCTCGCGTCCTTGATTGCCTAACCCTCCTCGGTGTTTTCCAACCTGGGGACCACATGAAAAACACCGTAAACAATAAAGAAGTAACCGCCCATCTATTTGAATATACGACCTCTTTTGCCTTGGACCCGAATATCCAGTTCAAGTATCCGGACAAAGGCATTGTACCTACCCAAATCATTTTTTGCATGAAAGAAAAGAATCAGAAGAAGATTAACAGCCACAGATGGTTCTTTAATGCATTTGCACCAATGCTGCAGGTAGGCGAAATGGGGATTCACGCAGAACTATGTTAACTTGCGTCCCGCAGCCGAATGTGTGTGTCTTGTTGGACGTTGGTACTCGCCCCGGGAACAACAGCATTTATCGTCTATGGAAGACATTTGACGTCAACTCGAACGTTGGTGGTGCTTGTGGAGAGATCGCGGTATACAAAGGAAAGAACTGGAAGTACCTCTTGAACCCCTTGGGTAAAGCACCTCAGTTGAATGATTTGTTGACCTGCGCTGATTGCTCTTGCAAAGTCGCCGCGCAAAACTTTGAGTACAAGTTGAGCAATATCCTGGACAAGCCCACTGAGAGTATGTTTGGGTATATCAGTGTTCTGGTGAATAAGTTTGTTCTACATTTAAAACAACGATTCACGTACGCGTAGCCCGGCGCTTTTTCCGCTTACAGGTACGCGTGCAAGAACGTCTGAATATCATCCATAACCTTACTGGATACGTACAGGTACATTGCTCTGCAGAACCACAAAGACGGTCACGGTCCTCTTGCCTCCTACTTCAAGGGTGAAGTTCTCCACGGCAGCGATACGGATATTTTCACGTCAAACATGTGTAGGTAGTTGATGCTACCCACCCGCTCGTACGCTGACAGTGCGACAGATCTTGCTGAGGATGTGAGTGATTTCCGATTTTTGTGGAATTCTGCTTCATGCTTTCCAGCGCATCCTTTGTTTCGAGCTTATAGCCAAATCCAACTCTAGTTGGTCCGGTTCTCATCTTATTACGCTTGAAATTCAATTCATCTGTTTGTTCTTCAGGGTGCTTAAATATGTCAAAGGGGCCATCGGCGAGACCGATGTTCCCGAATCGCTCCCAGAGTTTATATCTCAGCGCCGGCGATGGCTAAATGGTTCTTTCTTCGCTGCAGTCTATTCCATTGCGCATGTCGGTCAAATTATGCGTAGTGGACATAGTCCGTGGAGGAAGGTTACACTGCTTATAGAAACAGTGTACAACTGCATCAACATGGTGTTTTCGTGGTTTGGGATCGTGAGTGTGACGTAATGTCTGCTTGTCTGATGTTGAGCGAGATTGTCTTAGGGGAACTTTTATATATTCTTTGTGAGCGGCACTTGTGCTTCCTGTGTATGTGACATAGGTTGAGCTGACGAAACATGGGAATAGGTTGTCCTAAGTTCATCCCTGGAGGATAAATCATTCGGGTTGACAAATATCCAGTACTTCAATGCAGTAGTTCAAGTACAATCATTCTCTTTCCGGCAGGTTGCAGTCTGATGGACCATTTCTTCCAGTATTTCCTAGCCTCGATTATCATCGCTTGTTTTCTCATGTCAATGGGGAACAAGCCGAAAGCGTAGGTTTTGCTTCCCGTTCAAGTCGTTTATGCTAAGTCTACGTTCCAGTGCCCGTCGAAAATACAAGCTTGCGTCGATCTTTCTAGCTGTCTTGATGATATACCTAATTGTCGCGTCTGTGCTCTGTGGGATAGCAGCCGCTTCTGAAGCCGAAGGAAGTGTCCTACTCTTGAGTATTGGTGTGACATACGGAGGTAGGTTTCAACGCGTAGCAAGAGTAGAACGCTTCGCTAATTGTGGTCGGACATGACCATATAGTCTACGTCCTGAGCAGCCTGCTTGCCTTCGACCCATGGCATCTCTTGACAAGCTTCGCACAATACTTGTTGCTGACCCCGACATATGTTTGTATCTTGAGCATGTAAGTGAGAGACTTGTTACCCTCGCGAAAAGTCCTGACCGGTGGCCAGATATGCATATTCAAATCTAAACGACGTTCGTCCCCTGCCGTCTTGTCCATTTGTGATTCCTTCATCGTTTTGCATATGTTAGATTTCGTGGGGAACGAAACAAGATGCAGTACCGGACGCTGATCTCGGCGCTGCTGTGCAGGACTCTCATTCCCAAGTGGATATCAAGATGCTCGCGGAAGCAGCTGACGTGAATGGGATCTACGAGGAAGCCCTCGACTCCCTGCGCGCGGCCAAGTTTGCCGACGTCGCTAGTTCCCGTGCCAAGACCAAGCAGGGGGCGCCCGGGAAAACAGCGCCGAAAGCACTGACTGAACGAGAGAAGGAGCAAGCTGCGATGGACTATTATGCAAACGTGAGAACGAACGTGCTGTTGACATGGGTGTTGTCAAATGTGAGTGGGACGTTCTTTCAAGATATCGATGCTGACATGGACGCCCGAAAAACCCAGGGTGTGCTCCTCTTGCTAATACTCTCAGGTACGAGCTCCTGGAGTGCGTTCAGTCCGGACGCGGGTGTGTCGCGGACCAAGGGATACTTGATGTTCATTCTAGCATTCGCGGCGATCACGAACATAGTGGTAAGCTCATTTATTGCTCGTTTATTGGGGGAAACTGTGAGAGCGCAAACTGACATGTGATGATATGAAGCGCCTGGGAGGGTCGACACTATACCTTTTAACAAGGATCTTCACACAGTAAAGTTATCAAGGAGACAGGGTGGCATGATCTCTGGGAGACTAGTATATATCACAGTTCGATAGACACATGGACACGAAGGAATACATACTACGAATACGAGACTAAGCGGTGTGCAACACTAGTTTATTTAGTAGTCAATTCAGGCAAATAAGTAATCATAGAATGCCCCTTTATTGGCCCCCACAGCACCCGCGAAACCTTTCTTGTCGTGCTTAGCTTTCCTCTTCCGTCCTGCACCCAACCCACGGGTGGTAGGCAATCGATGTGGGGATCTACGAGCTGGAGAAGGGGAAGAAGCCGAGCGAGGATACAGCGTGCGTAAACGGTCTCGATCGACGCGGGCGCGAAAGGGCGTTGGGCTTTCACCCCGTTCTCCCCGCTCAACATCGGTAACCTGGGACTCGGCTCGAGTATCATTTCGGAGACGAGACGGTGTGAGTGTCGTGTCCGCCGACGGCGTCGTAAAATCGTCGGTCTCGGCATGTGCGGAAAGGGAGAGAGATTCCAAAGATGCTGCGAAACCGGGGTCGTCTGCGTCATTCTCTGGCTCGATGGCAAAGTCGGACCTGCCAAGGACAGACCAGGCGTCAGGAGAGGAAGGACGGGATTCTTCGATATCGGAGAGTGCGCGAGCGCCAGCGTGTAGATCGCCAGAGACAGAATCGATGTCAGAGACGTCTGTAGCGTTGTAGTCTGAGGCGTCTGTCGTGTTCAAGTCTGAGAGACTGGCATCGGAGACGTGGAAGTCGGAGATATCGGTCGTGGGAGGGGTATCGAGCGTTCGAGACGCAGCGTTGATACGAGGATCGGGGCGGGTGATATTGGGGCGGAGGAGATACGTGAGACGATGGCCATCCGTTTCCTTGCCTGTTGAGACATGTCAGGAGGCGAGGGAAGGCATTGCGGAATGGACGCACTGAAACTGACGACGCCATACCACCTCGCAACACAATGAATAACGTATCTCTCAAACCCGCCGTCCTGGTAGTTGGTGTTTCCGAGCGCGGAATCGGCTTTGACAGCCCAGACGAGTCGTCCGGCTTCCCTGCAGACCTCCCTGATGTCTTCCCTCCCACCGACAGGATCTCCAGGAAAGTGGAGAAGACCCTTTGCTTGGTCGGGGTTGAGGTAGGTTCCACCTTGGAGCCATGCTGCGAGGTGGGTCTCGACCGCCTTTAGGGGGGGCGCGGGGAAGGACGGGGCGGGGGGGGGGCCAGAACCCCCACGAAAGGGGGGGGGGGGGGGGCCGGGGGGGGGGGGGGGGGGGGCCGGGGGGGGGGGGGGGGGGGGGGGGACGAGAAGGGTGCGGGGTAGATAAGCGGGTAGGGGATGTGGAAAGGTGGACGACGGGACCTGCAGTGGATGTGCAAAGTCGACGCTGGTTGGAAGCGCAACGTGCGGGTTATGCGTGAACTTGGCTGTGGCCAGTATGTCAGTCGAGGCGGGCTTGAAGGAAAGTGACGAGGCGCACCGTTCTCGCGCCGTCTGACCCACCGCTTTCCTTCTGGTTCTGGTCGCTCTTTCTTGGCCCTGCGAGGGGATACCTGGGACGAGACCTGGAGATGGGCGAATCGGTCGGAAAGCGTGGGGTTGCGCAGGAGGGCAGGAAACGAGAGCGGAACAGGTGCTTGGTCGACGTCTGCCATGGCGGTGGAGATGAGCCCAACTTGATTGAATACGATGACCATCTACAGTCTTTACATCTTCGACAGGTACAATCTACGAATCTACGAGAACACGTCTAATCCTACCACGTCAGACACTGCGCCTGCGTCTACTATCAAGACTGGCACCGCACGAAATCCTTGAAGCCAGCCGTGGAGGGCGGCGGTATTCTGAACGCCGTCTCTCGTGCCGTCGCACCCCAGATCGTCGACACGTCCGCCACGATTAACTCTGCCTTTAGCAGCCCCAGGAACACCCTCTCTTCCACCACCGGGTTCGTCGTCGCCATCGGCGAAGATCCCTCCGTCCCCTCACAAACACCATCAGACGCGCCAAAATCCAACGCCCTTCCGTTCGATGAAGAAGCAAAACTCGTGTACGGCGTCGTCTTGTCCTTGCGCAACATGATCAAAAAATTGGCTGGAAGGTAGGCCGCGTCCTCGCCTCGCGCTCTGCACGGTCTGAGTCCGCTTCGCCAGAGACGAGCAGTTCACGAGTTACCGCACCTCCGCGTACAGACTTCATCTGTATGAAACCATATCGGGCTACAAGTTCGTCTGCCTCACTGATCCCTCCACGGATGGCCTGCGCTTCGTTCTACGACAAATCTACAGCGGTCCCTTTGTGGATTTCGTGGTCAGGAATCCGCTGGTCTCAATGGACTCGCGCGAACAAGGGATTGACAACGACTACTTCCGTGCTAGCGTTGATCGGCTGGTTCGCGGCTTATCCGTCTTTGCCTGAACGAACACAACGGAAAACGTAGAGGGTATGTGCTATGTAATGCTACACTATGACACGTCTCGCGTGAGGTTCATGCAGTGGAGATGGGGGTTAGAGTTCCAGATCGTCTACTGTCTTGTTGTTCCAACTGTTTCCTCAGCACGTTCATCAGTGACATCTTCATCTCCGTCTCCTGCTTGCTCTCTCCTTTGTCGCCATCCTCTTCAGTATCGCCTGCCACTGCTTCATCTAGCGCCAGCTTGGTTTCACCCAACCGCAACATGTCCTCCTCAATCGTTCCCCGTGTTATCAGCTTCACAACATCGACGTTCCGTTTCTGCCCTATCCGGTATGCACGGTCTTGCGCCTGCCTATCGTTGTGGGGGTTGAAGTCTTGATCGAACCTTGTCAAGATTCGGAATGAAGTTAGAAAGGTCTAAATTGATCATCGTCCCGACTTACATGATCACGACACTGGCCGCTGTCAGATTAATTCCCATCCCGCCCGCTTTGGTAGACAGGAGGAAGACGGGTATAGATTCGTCTTCTGTGAACTCGTCAACGAGTGATTGTCGCACATCTACAGCCGTTGAACCAGTGAGCAGTAAATATTTGATGCTCCTCTGCCTCAGAATAGCTTGGAGAATGTCAAGGATTTGGGTAAACTGTGTCGTACATAAGATCAGGCACATGGTTTGCAAAGGTGCTTGCTTGCCTGCGAGAAAATCAAAACTTTTCGCTTTTGCTGACTATAGTCCTCGAGGAGTCGTAACAGCACAGTAACCTTGCCGGCATTAAGGAAACATGTCTCATCTTGAACATACTTTCGCGTTGACTTGTCACACGTCAAAGCCCGAAAATCTCTGGTCGATGACGGGAGATACACACCTTGTAGCCCTGACAGAAAAACTGCAACTCGGCATCCGTCATAACTTCCATGTCCTCCTTTACATACTGAAATAGAGCCCCGCGCTTTCTAAAGTCCGGTTCCTTCAGTAATAGTTTTGTGATCGACGTTAGGACCTGATCTGTGTAAAGTTTTCTGAAGAGCATCGGATGCGAGGCTGCCTTTCGCAGCTCCATGAGCACGTTTGAGCTGTTCTCAGCGTACTTGTCCTTGGGCCTCGGGGCCTTTGCGGGTTTCTTCTTGACAGGACCATTTGGAGTCGACGTACCGGAGGTGCTGTTACTGTCGGGTTCCCTTTCTAGTACAGTTTTCCTAGATCGTTGCAGAGCATCGTTGTAAATGGATTTCTGCAGCTCGCTCATGTCACACCATTCTATTCGTTCGGTCTTCTGCGGAAGATCCTTGAGTACCTGGTGGAAAGTAAACAACTGCGGGGGTACATTCAGAGTGATCAATACGCACTTGATCCTTCCGTCGCCGAAGAACAAAGGGTGTCATCATCTTTTTTGCGCGCGATATACGTTCTTGTGAGAGCAAAGCGACTTTAGCATCGCCCTTTGTTTTGAAAATGGCCCGTAATGAATCCATAGTCTCCCCAAGAAGGTTTGGAAGGATAAAGTTGAGCAGTGACTGTGGGGAAATCAGACATCAAACGTCTTCACATCATATAGTCATAACATACCACAAGCTCTTGTAGATTATTCTGCAAGGGCGTGCCAGTTAAAAGAAGACGCCACCTAGCATCAAACTTTAGAAGGGCCTGGTAGCGTTGGGATTGAAAGTTCTTCAATACGTGGCCTTCATCGAAGACAATGCACTGCAATACGTGTGAACAAAGTGATGCGTATTCCAGCAGGCCAAGCACACTCACGTCCCACTCTACCCTTCGGAAGAATTTACGATCCCTGTCATCCCCCTGGGCTAGATTGTAGGTCGTGATGAGTACCTCCCAACCATTGTCATTCTTGCCGCGATGACGTTGAGTATCGATGAGGGTTTGGCGTAGAGCGGGTCGCTCGTCTTTGCCAGCATAGTATGTCTGGATTGATATTGAAGGGGCGAAGCGGGCAAATTCTCTACACCAGTTTTCTAGCGTTGATGATCTGTAGCATAGCGCTGGTCATTAGACGCGTCGAGGCATCTCCGTAGGAACGTACGGCACTATGACAAGATGTGGGCCGACGTTTCCTCGTTCCTTCAAGTGAGCAAAGAAGCTGATGACCTGAATGGTTTTACCAAGTCCTGATATATAGGTTTCAACAAATGCGAATGCTGGACGGGAGAAAGAACGCCAAACCTACTCACCCATCTCATCGGCCAGTATACAGCTGTACTCCTTTTTATAGAGTAGATATAACCAGTTGATACCCAGCAACTGGTAATCCTTCAACGTCACCCCTGGAGTCAACATTGCAGGTTGGTTCGCAAAGTACTCTTTCGTTGCCGTCTTGACCGATTTCAGGCTCAGCGAACCCTCCTCGACTTCGTCAACTTGAATCATGGAAGACGTGTTCATCGATGCATCCTCTTTGCCCTTGCCTTTATTGTTGACGCTGTCCACGGACCACGACGCGATTGCCGCACGCAGACTCGCGCCTATGCGCTCGCATTGCTCCAGAACGTTGTCGACAGCGCCATATCCACCAAGGACCCTTTGACAGTCCTCAAATAACCGAGGACTTATACCGGCAGGTCCTGCTTTCTTCCTACCCTGACTTAACTTGTCATTGATATCGTCGATAGAAATGAAAGGTCTGAAGGATATTATTTTGTCTGCTTGCTCCGCACTACAACCTGAAGATAACTTAGTAAAGTGGAGCTGGGATCGTGTTTCGCAAGTCTTACCAGTCAACTCTTGCAGCCCATCAATGTTTGCCTTGTTGAGGAACTCCAGTGCTCTCCTCTCTGTATCATTCATGGATGAACCCGGGGAGTTGCTCCCTTCATCCTCACTGTCCGACTGCTCAGACTCGGAGACGACAACTTTATTAACGCGTCTCCGTCGCGGAAAGACAAGCGGCGTGGAGGGAGATGTCGGCGACGCAACCAGGGGGATCAATGACGCTGGAACAGAGGACGTTGGAGTGGTTTGGTTGGTATCTAGCGCAACCCTATTCGCATAGATGGAAGACTTCTTGGCCTTCTCCCTCAGAGCGGCACGGCTCGCTTTAGTCGCCTCGTCGAGCTCAGAAACTCTGCCTGTTTCCATAGGAGGATCCGCGACATTAAGCTTGGGCGATCTAGATTCTGGACTAAAGGAAGGGGGTTTCCACAAAGGATCGTCCAAGAGGCTTGTTGCTTTCTTCTCGTCTCCACCAGCCTGTGCCCACGCTGCCTGTACGAGGTTGATATCACGTTCGATGTTAGAGAGTCTGAACATCGCGAAAGTATCTTTGCTATGGGTCATATCTCGAGGCTCCGTGGGCTCCGAAGAGTTAGGACGCTGTCCCCGAAGTATACGAGACCGACCAGTGGTCGAGGGTTCGAGGGATTGTCGAATATCCGGCATGGAATCTTCAGAAGATGTAGAGAGCCCACCCAAGCTCACGTTCGCTTTACGCCTTTGTCCTAGGCGCTGGATCTCGGGAGAGTCAGGGGTATGGGTATTCTGCACCACCTGTGTGTCGAGGGGTCCTCCGTGATTGATGCGCTTTCTGGGTGGTCCATCTTCCGTGTAGCCATCCACCTCAGATAACCTTCGTATGTCTCCGCCAAAATTACGCGTGAATGACGCGTAAACTGCTCTACCACCGTTCACAAACCCGCTCGAGGCGGAGAGGGGGTCTGGATGATGAGGTTGAGCCCATGAGCCATGATGACTTGGCCCCGCCATCGGCAGCGCGTTGTGGGCATTCTGCTGCTGAAAGGATGTACCGGGTTGCTGATTGGTTTCTGGAGCAGTGGGACTGGAATTTGGAACGAGGACGATGCCACGGCTACTTGACGGCGTGGACGGCGGGTAGTAGTTGGTGGGAGCTGATGCATCTCTGGACTGCGGAGGCTGGACACCGAACAAGAGCGCTGGGTTGTCGGCGTTCACGGGTTGTGAGGAATCGTACTCGGAGGTATCTTGACGTGTTGTCTTGCGGAATCTTAGTCTATCAAGGGCAGCTTTCTGTGAAGGCAGTGGGCGCTTTGTGAAAAACAAGTGAAAAGTCGACTTGAAACACGACTAACTCTATTCGTTTCGGTGTCACCTTCCATAGACATGAACACGGAGAGGAAATATGCAAACGATGTACAAGCAGGAGGAAGAACTTCCACCTCCGCCTAAGGTGTGGTGGGAGACAGTGAGACAAAACGAAGCAAAGTCGCAACACTTGGGACGTCGGAGAGTCAATGCATGTGGCAAAAGAAAACTGTATTTCTCTATCTATTGTACACAAGGAATAAAACCCGTACAGAAAAGGTAGAGAACCTTTGGGGGCCGAGGGGTGAACGAAGTTCGGTAGACGAGAGGCATTATCGGTGTATGGGTATCCAAGGCGAGAACAGATTGCACGGCAAAAAAAGGTCGCGACGGTCGTGGTGGGTAAGTTAACGGAGAGGACGGGGAAGTCAATGAGATCGCGTGAGGTTTGCCCATGTTAACCAGACACGGTCATCAGATGGTGATGGTGTACATACATTCAGTGAGGAAGATGTAGCGGAGAGTGACCAACGTCGACGGTGTTCCAAAAGTTAAGTTGCGTCGAAGGTAGTGAAAAAGGGAAGCCATGTTGGTCCAATTGAACACAGCGCAGCGTGTACGAAGCATATCAAGGAAACGACCAACCCGTCGCAAGATGCATGCAGATGAACCGACCGGAACGACCTGCGACATAATCGACGTTGATGGCAAGGTATTGTACCGGGGCGATCTCTAATAGTAACCAAAAAAAAGATTAAGAATGGCAACTCCAGCTTGAGACTAGGCGTACCCGTCATAAATATTGCGGCCGAATAGCTGCAGAGAAAGGCACAGATTTAAGGATACCTTCAGATTATGCGCCGGTCCATTCAGGTGCCACTGAAGCCCTTTCATAAAATAATTGATGGGGAACACCGCTTAACACAAGGACAATCCTGCAGTAGATCTGCCCCAACTAGAAAAAAAAGAGTATAAAACGCAGTTCAGGCCAGGCTCATGGACGCAAGAATCGCCTCTTGTGAAGGTCCACAAGAGTATGAAAGGTGCCCATATCGAGTCCATTCGAGACAGTAACAATGAAACGCAACAGCAAGGAAAAATAACATTCGCATGGCCGTAAAACAAAGACGATTCCACTAAGCTAGTACTGAACGTTCGCACTGCAATCTCGACATAAGAACGCTAACCTTGAGATGGGTGTGCTGGGCCCATGAGAACCGAGATGGCGTCCATTATCTAGATTCGGGGGTAGGCGGGGATTTGGCAGAGACGAGGACAGAAGGGGGATGGTGGTGGTTCGAGTTCAAGAAAGGTGAGACAATTTCGGCAGTTACCCAGCTCAAGGGACTTGCCGTGACAAGGCTGGAAATAGCAGTCACTTCAGGCTGAGCTTGCGCAGCTCACTCGTCACCCGCTCCCCGTCGATTTTAAACAACATGCTCTCTTTCGTCGACTTTCTTTTGCTCGTGGGCTCACTTGCGATCTCGCTAGCAATCTTGGTACCGCTCACTGGCGGACTCGTCAGGTTTAGGGCCCATTATAACCCCAAGGGTCTCCAACTCGACCCAGAGGGCGGCGTGCAACCGCATACTGGCCCAGTTATCACCTCCTTCATTGCCATGTTGGTCAGGGTGTACAAAATAGAGGCGCGCTTTCTCCTCTACTTCGACATTCGTTCACCATATAACTTGTTCTTTTGAATCACCGACAGGGATGGCCAGGATTGTATAAGGGACTCAGTGCGTTTAGTTCTTGGCGAACTGGCGAGAAACTACTGACAGCATATCAGTGCCTACCCTCCTGTCAACCTCCATCGTCACTCTATTCCTACTCCTCTTCCTCAGCGACAGCAACCTTCGCCATGGAACTTATAGCACTCCATCAACCGGAGTCCTGGGAACGCTTGCATACAGCCTGTTCGCCATGTTGATATCTTTGCCTCAAACAATCATAACTGATCGGTGAGATTTTCCTCCTGCTACCCCTCGGACTACACAGGCTTATGGTATGGCAGGGCAATCACCACCCCACACAAGTTACCTTACTTGAATGCTATTTATTCTCTCCGTATTTTGTTGACCCCCACCGAACGTCGGCGCCCGTGGATCCTGTACCTGACGCCTGGCCTTCTTGCGGCACAAGTCTCCCATATCGCATATGTCGTTCTCGGACTCAGGACCGTTCGGCAGTTGCTCCTGCCTGAGCTTGGCCAACCCGGCGTGGTTTTCAAAGACATCCCTGTGATCAGATTGGCGATATTCTTTGTCCTTGCACTAGCCAGCACACTTGTCCTTACACCTCTCGAAGTTATCGCCATCAGGCTCGCTATACAACGAAATCATGCTGCCCCTGAGTTTAACTCGGTTTCTCAGGAGGAAGAAGGTGACACAGAAGAGGCGGCCGAATATGCTGGAATTGATGAAGATGTTATCGGGTCCGTCTCCGAGATTTTTGATCAGGAAACAGGCTGAATTTTTATATGACAGTCTGAGAACTGAGCGAGAGCCCTACATTGGTCTGGTCGACTGCGCAAAGAGGATTATCGATGAGGAAGGCTGGAGTGCTTTGTATCGTGCCTGGTGGTTGACGATGTTGGGCTGCCTTACCGGTGCATTCTCTTGATCAGTACTGAATTAAACCCATGTAGCAGTGTATTTTGCCGTATGACTTTTGCGAAATGGAGAGCCATGAAGTCTAACTCTGATTGCAAGCACACTTGTCACTTCTAAAATCGGACAGGCAAGGGGGCTAAGCCATGAATAGGCAAAGTCGCCAGGGAGACCAAGCGAGTAAGCATATGTACGCTCGAAGGAGTTACACCCGGCTCCGCTCACACCCCAGCTCCACATTACGAGAAGTGACTGAAATCAACGAGTTAAAACTTTGAGCCCGTCCTTGGGAAGACACGAGTATAGAATTGCACACCTGCCATGACACAGTTTAGGAACCCTATCTATCTCCTCGGGGAAGCCATTCAAATCAGCGAGACAGGAATTAGCTCTGACCCTATTAATGTTATGGTTGTTTTTTCTTAGTGACAGGGCCGGGCGTGGCTGCCGGCGAAACAAACAGCAAGTGACCCCGTGGATCCCCTGACAGCCTCCCACACGGACTATCATACCGCGAGATCCTCGGGGAAGATTGGCACTTGAGGGTTATCGGAGTAGTCAATCCTTATTCAAACTCTAGACCACGATTCCCCAGATATCTTGATTAGAGTTTCGTGAAACATGGAACAATTCTAGCGTCTATTATCCTGATCCATCCTTTTCTTTCGGCGTAGCAATAAGCATGCTATGAGTAACCCCTGAAGTACTAATACCATTTTGAAGAGATTGTCCAGTTACGGGTTCCGAGTTGGTAGCTGTACTGGTTGCTGCTGTTCCTGCGCCCCGTGACATTAACGAGTTTAGTAAAATCGCCAGCCCACTCATCTGCGCCGACTGAAGTAGCGACACATTGATCTCCAAACTCAACATCGTGCCATTGGACGTTGACCCCTTGAGGACTGCAGCTGGTTGCGGTTGATCCGGAGGTGGCACAGATGCTGCCGGAACGGGTACTATTCCGAGTGCATGTAAAGCTGACAGGGAGGTGACAGGTAATTGCACAGGTATAGGGCCTGTCGACGGGGTGTAGCTAGCAGTACCAGCAGCCGTCTGGGGAACGGTGGGAGGAATAGAGTAGAAAGCAGGGGTGCCCTGTGCGCCAGTGCCATACTGATGTGCATAGGCATAGGAATACGTGCGATAATACTGCGAAGGTGTGGCTGGAGTGTAATGTGTCGGTCGAAATATTGTCGTAGTTGCCTGCGTGGAAGTTGTTGTTGACGTGGCCCGTTTTTCGCGCTGTATTGCGTCTAGCTCGTTCCGTGCATTCCGTAAGTCGGAACTGACTGCAGCTGTTTCAGACCTCTCAACCTCCAATATCGATTGTGTGAGGACATATGCTTGCCCATCAGGAGAGGGGCGCTGTGGGTTCGTGGAAGTATGAAACAATTAATGAAAAGACGATACTCACTGTCCCTGCTCTGATTTTGGCGCGGTAGAGGCGATCTTCGAGTCTTTTTAGCCGTTGGTGGCAACTCAATGCAAACCGTGTATCTGAGGATGACATCAAATTTGATCATCCGTGTCAGCAAACCCTCCCTTACCCTCTATTTCCTGCCGAATGTCGTGATATCTCGCCTTTTCTTTGCCCTTTGACCGCTTGCAGTTCAAGAGTGAGCTCAAGTCCTCAGCTGGCTGCTGGAAGACATGATACGGCAACAGTCTGTTAACAACATCGGCTACGTCTGTAAAAGGCGTATCCACATCTGGATGTAGGACCGCAGCGTGATCAGCTGCAAGACAAGCTGCAAAACTTAAGAGAGGAGTAGGTAAGTGGGGTTCAATGACGCCAATTTTCTACACACCCCGTCGCGGTCTGATGGATGACTTGGAGCTCCTCCTCGGGGCTATCTTTCGGATAGGCGGCTAGATTGGCAACCAAATCATGAGGGGGTGACAGAGAAGGGGTAGACTGTGTGGAGGACGGTCCTGCGACGGCAGATTGACAGGAATTGAAGGTGCTTTGTGAGTCCTGGACGCTGGAAGACCATGAGAGGCCGTTTGAGGACTGCTGGACGGGTTTGAGAGGAAAGCTCTGAACAGAAAACGAGCCTTGCGGATTGAACATTTCCTTGACTTTGTTGTGTTTGGTATGCTTTGCGTGGTGACAATCCCCGTGACCGCGTGAATAGCCGCCCACTTGAGGGCTGGTTTCTTTATTATGTAATGTCATGAAGGAGGGAGCCGCTGCAGTAGTACAATCTTCAACTTTTTCAGCCAGTCTGCCGCCTGAGTGACCTCCTCTGCGTTGCTGCTCGCAACCCGTTCCAAGTATTCCTTCGCCAGTAATAAATCACCACCGGCAGTCATCATCTGGTGACGAGCAACGTGGATGCTAGACCTTGCGTAGTCCTGGACTGGGCGCTCTGTGGTGCGCAGTGGGCAAACGTAACACCGAAAGAATATAATCACACCTTCTGCACGACAAATCTCGACCACTCTCCGGTGGTAGGCAGCAGCCTCAGCAGGCTCATCTAACTCCTCGTACAACTTTGCCAATTTCAAGTTGATCGCAGTCTCTCGGGCATCAGCACCTAGCAATGCACGCTTAAGACATTCCACCGCATCTCTTATTCTACCACGAAAATTATCAGCTTGTCGTGTATCCCACATAGGTAGCGATTTTCTTACTGTCCAATTTCTTCGTAGCAAGATGCTTGAGCCTGCCACAGGCGTACGTCGTATGGGCTGTAAACCAGTGAGATTAAGGAGCCGCAAGGGCTTGACAAGTGCTTACCGAAGGGCTGTAGCCCGTTGATAATAGTAGAGAGCATATTGGTGCATACTTAGCAGTTCATAAGCCTGACCAAGACCGTACCACGCTCTGTAATCCTTCCTGTTGACGTCTACAAGAGCGTGTTTGACCTCTCTTTAGGTTATCCAAAATCGATACCTACCGACTGCACGCCGATATGCCTCGATCGCCGCATGCGAGTTTTTCATTTCAACATATTCATGACCCATGAGTGTCCAAGCCGATAGATATGTCCGATCGAGTTCGGTTGCTCGTCTGAAATATTTTACTGCCTTCTCGTGCTCGGCGCGAAGCGAATAGTGATTTCCTAAGATTATCTTATCAATCCGTCGCCCCAGATTGGTGGTAAGAAAAAAATATTACTTACCGACCAGGCAGCATACTTCAGGCCGATCTTTGTCGAGTTCAAGGAATTCGTGAGCAAGGCGGGAGAGTTTTACGCGGTTTTCTGTTACGTAAAGAATGTTTGAATACACATCGATATCATCGACTCGATACGGGGCAACGGCAAGAATTTTTTCAAACTGCTTCTCCGCTTGTCCAAAGTCTTTGGGCGGCTTCGCGTGAGTCGGTATTTAGACAAACACAATGAAAATAATTCTTACCATGTAAGTGATACAGCACGCAAGCACGAAGGCTCATCACCCACGGGCTCCCTCGGAAGAAGTCCTCACCCAGGAGACGATCACACATAAACAACTCGTTCTCCGTTGAACTGTTCAACTCGTTCATGGTTTTCACTTGGAAGAGCTGCACGAGAGGATGACTTGCGGGAAGTGGGAGCAATGGCAGTAAAGAGGACAACTGAAAGAATCAGACATGCCCACAGACGACGGTTCAAATTGACTAACCTCTTCCCCGTCTCCGACACACCGTCCTAGCAGGGTCCATGCGGACCAATTCCATGGATACCCACCGATGGACAGAATGATACTCTCGATCGCTTCCTCCCTTCTGTCGAGGCGTGAGAGGAAAAGACCTTTCCTGTCGAATGGAAAAAATCAAATCAGTCGCAACTGCGGAAAAAAATGGCCCATACAGAAACAGCAGCCAAGGATCAACAACGTTTTTAACAAACTCAAGATGATACAATAAGGATCGGTTGAAAGGTACGGGAGGATGTCCTCGAATGTCTAAAATGACAATGTCAGGAAGCTTGGATATTTGCCTGTATAAGTTCGACTCGCTGTAGTGTTTATACCAATCTCTCTCCGTTTTCTTCTCGCTAATCTTCATCGCGTCTCATTCTTCAGTTTATGCGGACTATGTCAGCTGGACCTACCAAGTATTGACAGTATATAGACAAGAATTGAGCTTTGACGCTTCGACAGTTGCGTAGCGCGTGTACTGCTCTGCTGAAGTCTTTGGATGTAACATACAGCTGAGCCGAAAGAAGACTGGCTTCCTCGAGTTGCTCAAGCTCAGCTTCGCGTTCTTGAGTAGCAGCTATCTCAGAGGTGGTTTTGTGGCCCTCAAATCCGATGATCGATGCAGTAGCTTGAGTCGGTGAGGCAGCAAATCCGAGCGAAGGGCGAGGCGAGCGTGCGCGTGCGGGTGTTGATGTCGAGAAATCAGTTCTCGTATCAGCGACGAGCACGTCTCGTTTGTGCTGTGGTATCGAGAGATAAAGCTCGGCGGACCTATGCATAACGTGCCTTCAATGTTAGGTCCGTACGATGGAGTGCAGTGATATACCATTTACCAGCGACGACGAGACCTCGCTCTGAGCAGTCTTTGATTGAGTTCCGCAATTCACGCACTAGCCGTAAATCCATGTCGTGGGCAACGCCAACCAGAAGAAAGTGATCGGTAGTGGCGCGGCTAATAGCGCGTTTGTGGCACGTTCCCACCACAGTGACGCTGCCGACCACAATTGCCTTTCGCCGTATCTCAGACTTTTGTAAGTATATTCCCAGCATAATCAACCTGAATACGACCGTCTAACGTACCTGCGAGTACCGTTCAGAACCACACTTGAACGAACATGTTTCTCCGAATTGTCACAATATTCATTTCTCTGCTGCTAATTAGGACATATGTGGTGTTGTCTAATTCTTCACCGAAACCACGAAAAAGAAAAGATGGTGAAACATGCGCGTTCGCCGTATTCCTCGGATCAGGTTTTTCTAACAGCCCTCTTGTCGGTGTTGATCTACCTTATCAGGTTTTGTGACTTTTAGGTGGACATACCAGTGAAGCACTGGCGTTGATATCGGGCTTGGACTTTTCCCGATATTCGCCACGGATTTATATTGTTAGCGAGGGCGATACGCTGAGCGCGACCAAGGCCATCTCTTTGGAACATTCCAAGGCTCCCTGTAGTAATCCCATTAGCGTCAGCTCACGTCATTCGTTTCAGCTTTTTCTCCATCCTCATCATATTTTTCCAGAGATCCGAAGGTCAAAAAGATTACAGGGTCTTGACGATTCCTCGCGCTCGGCGCGTGCACCAGACCAGTTGGACCGTTCTTCCTACATTCATGCATTCCGTTTTCGCTTGCATTTATCTAGTAACAATAGCGCCACTGCTCGAGTATCACTCCCTTGGAACACCCTTTGCGGACTTGTTGATAATGAATGGTCCCGGGACATGCGTGACCCTTTGTATTGCCGTTATGGTGAATAGGGTGAGCTCTGTTCTCCATACACTGAGAGTGCGTTCTTCAACGCCCGCAATCGCGATGCATCCTGATCCAGTTGCTCGGCTTGCCACGTCCAAAAGTAATATACGTCGAATCGTATGCACGCGTGCGATCTCTCTCTCGCTCTGGGAGGATGCTCCGCCACTTGGTCGACCGGTACGTTTGTCCATCATAATTGTCTCAATCACATTGACTCGTCAGTAGATTTATCGTTCAGTGGCCAGATCTGTCATCAGGCGGTGGTCGTGAGGAGTGCTACGGTTGCTTGGTTTAATGGAATACAGCTCGTATTTTACGTGCGATACCCAGGTTTAGTCATGTCTGAGCGTGAGCGGGCGGCCCAGAGAAGCCCAGACGGGTCTCCAAGGGCCTTAGGGACCATCAGCTCGTTTCCTCTTGGCATCTACCTTTATCATTGAAATTTGATAAGATTACTACTCGGTGAGCTTGGCCAGACGGCGAACAATAGCCTCCCCATGCATCAAAATTCCTTTGCAAGATGTTTCGTCCCGGCGAACCGAGTTGACTTGCTCCCGGGACGTGCACCTTGGGACCCAGCGCACTGATCAGTACCAGTGCTAGCGCTCAACATTGTATCGGCTCAGGAACCGACAAGATGGTTCAAGCAAGTCTGCCGGCTGACCGTTATAAAATCCTCTTGATCGGAAAGTTCAACGGCCACCATCAATTCGGTTTGGCACGATGGACGCGTGCCGCCCAAACTATTAACGGCGGATTAAGATAATTCCAAGCACGGAGTACCGCCTTCCTCGCGTTCATGCCGAATATACCCGTGCGAGGATGAATTCCTTGTGTCCTTCAATTCCACGCAACGTTGCGCCGTGATCACCGAGGTTTTTTTTTGCCCCAAACTCCGGAGCTAATGAAGAATGTTGACATGCCATGCCACACTAAATGTCTATTTCCACACTTCGATCCAGAAGCTCGCCCTTGAGAGACTTTCCGAAGCAGATACATAGGGGTCCCATCCGCGGAACCCGAGCGGAAACATATCAGGGTCTGGGGCAAATAGGGTCCCAGACAACGGCGTGACCTCCTCCACGCTTGGCACGTCGACAAATCGGGTCTATGTGCCACGAAGCCTGGCCTATCGGATGAAGAAAGAAGGTCAGCCAAGGTTGGTGTGTGCGTGTGTGTCTGTTTCCCCTTCGGTGCGTCCTTATCGTGAATCGGGTGGAGTGCGCACGATGGCAAGGACTTCCAGGGTCAACTCGGAAGGGGTCCAAATGGAGATGATCGATGGCAATGTGCGTTTGTTTGCTAATTGGAATATTCACCCACCGACGAGAACTTGGAGATGGGGCCTGGCCCACACTCTGGCGAAGGGCGATTGCCTCATGGACCACGCACGAAGCTTCTAGCTGGCTGCTGTAACTTTGGAATTTTCTTTTCGAGTGCATGAGGAGCCCCAAGGAGTTCAGTCTGAGCGACCGAGAACCTTTAATTGCTGACGACAGTCGCCGGTGATACATTATTGATAGTGACTATGACTCAGTACTCAGACTAGTAGTGTTGGGCTCGTACGTTATGTTACGTACGCCAAGTAGCACTGACCACGCGGAAGCAATCTCACCCAGAACGTGCCATCGACTTTCATTTCCGTGTCCAGCGATCTTCCCCGCTGTTTCCCCCTCTTCGCTGCGGACTTGCACTTCGGCCTCTTCCACCTTCCCTTTTACCGGGCTCCCATCCGCCACCACCGCCCTCATGCTTCGCAGGATTCAGCCGCCTTTCTAGTCTTTGTCCTGCGCGCAGAGACGACACGAGGTCTTTGGAAGCAAGTCGCAGGTGCATGAAATTGCAAAATCCTCCTCGGTTACATTCTCCGTTTTCGTTCTGTCGGCAGCATGCTTCCCTAAAGTCTGTAACAGGGGAAAGTTCTGCGTACAACGGACGACCTTGGAGGCTATCAGAAACGAGCATGTAAACAGGGACAAGGTACACACCTGCATACCACCGATCATTCAGGTTATCAACCGCAGTTTGTGCCTCGGTTTCCCATTCATACCTCGCATACACGTTGCCAATTAGGTGGTCCCCGACGTTGTCGCACACCTGGGCAGAATGAGGCATAGTCGATGGAAGGAGTCGAAACGACTCACATGCAGCTCGAGCAAGTGTCCGAACTTGGCTAACTCGCAATACAAATCTTCGTACACCGCGTCAAAACCTTCTTGCAATTCTTGTTCCGACAATTTACAGACAGGATCATGGGCAGGATTGTGGTAAACATTAGGAAGTAAGATTGTCTGGGAGAAAGGAGGTCTGATGTGCTTGCGCGAGCACCTATCTCCGTGCCTGCAGGCACCAATCTAAAGAAATGTGAGTGGGAGGAAGGAGAGCGCGAACGCGGGGTGAGTAACGAACCTTGTAGTAGAAAGAGCAATTGACACGATCTTGCTCTGTGCCAAAGATATTTGCCTATACGCTGATGAGACTTACCTGTGAGATATGGGTCATGGACAGACACGCACCAAGTGAGAAGCCATGGGGTGAGCAATTCAGACTGGTGTGGTTACTCGAGGGAACCTTGCAGCGATGAGTGTCACGGTCGTGTCGCCTGAGAAAATTGCTAAGGCCCGCGGAATCGGAGTTCGAACACGGCGACTCAGTAAGAGTCAACGGTTCAACTAAAAAATATTCTTGCAAGTATTCCGATAATATTACAAGGAATCTTGGCACGCTTTGTGACCAAGTTCTGCGGAAGTTAATCCACACTATTGAAAGATGAAATCACCGTGCGTAGTTTAGTTGCCCTCTGGCTTGGTTGTGTTATTGGTGAAGTTCTCGAGCCTGATTTCATTGAAGGTTCACTCATTTGACGGGGTCACATGCCTGGTCTATTTCCAGGAGGATTTCCCAGCCCACTAGATGCAAGTGCGCCTGGAGGTTTTGTGGACCCAACCGACGCTCGGAAATCTGGAATGTGACCTGATTGATTAGCTGTCTCGGACCGCTTTATCGATCGGGAGCCCCCACAAAAAAACATGGTGAGGCTGCAAGGGTCACACGCGATTACATGGTGCTCAAGAAAGAGGTTTAAACCTCGCGTCTTCTGGTTCTGCCGTCAGAGTTTCGTGGCGTAGTATGACATCATGCAGACGGAACTGATACTGAGTTCAAAGCCAAAACCGGCTAACCGGGGAGCATACTAGATGCTTGTTGGACATTCCGTGGAATCACTCACGCTGTTACCCCCGAATGGACAATGCATCCCTCATACCAAGCCCGGGCATGGTCCAGTCCCGAGGGGGTAATCGTGAGAGCACAGATGTTACCAAGTGACCTCCAACAAGGAACTCAAAGTCCGCGCAAGATCACTGTTCGCTTATCTTTGTGTCGTCTTCGCCGCCTCGGTATTCGGTGGTTCCGAATACCGCCTCCCAGTGGGTACAATTGGGCTGTCCTGCTATGATGGATCCGTTTGTGCTATGCAGCCCAGGACAATGAAGCATTGTGGTGTCTTACTAATGAAACGCTGGGGTTTTCCAACAGAAATATCTGTTCTAGGTACCATTTCCCACGGCCGCCGCTCAATGTGCATGTTCGCATCGATAACGCGATTCATTCACCACGATTGAAAACAAAAATTCCCGTTCGCTGCAGGGGGCTATTTCTCACACCATTGCCTACTCCTAGGTTTCACATGTGCAAGGCGAGATGGCCCTGGCGATGATTTGAGTAATACCGCCGGATGATATCCTGTGTCGTCTTCTTCAGTGTTTGATGGACGTCATGGTAAGTACAATGCACGTTGGGTCAGCTCCCGTTGTAACCGGTTTTTCAATGCAGTCTATGAACACCAAGTCCGGGCTCCGCGGGCGCTCTGTCGTGTGAGAACTATAGGAGAACCAATGGTTATAGCCACTGGTGAGTTGAATCAGATAAAACTAAATACTCGTGTTTTACATAGGAATTTTTACAAGACATACAGAGTCCGGGGGATCGGTGGTTACTGTAACCCTGAGAACTTGAACTATAGCTTTGAGTTTCCAGGTTAGCATAGTGGCCCCCGGTCGTGAATACTTTACAAGAAAAAGGTATAAGCGAAAGTCTCAACCGTTCCCAATTTATTGTCTCACTGGCACCCTCCCACAGTAACCCACATGCAGATTTTCATGAACCATCAACTGGCTCTAAATGACCCTGAACAGCCCAGCCATATTCTGTGCCGGTGGGGGGATTATAATCAAGTTCTAAATTTACTTCATCGTTACACGACACCCGTCCTAAAGATGAGCAGATGTGACTAGTTAGTTTTGTGTTACATGCACGCACTGACTATATCATAGTTCCCTCGACGAACGTAAGTGGCACGGCGGAATGAACTCGCAATTCGGTGTCGAACATCAGGTCGTAAGGCCGGAAACCGGCCACTTTGCCGTTGCGAGCAAAGGTAGCGAGATGTCGACGCCAATTTACCATATGGGAGCTCCGATGGCTAACCTAAATCACGTATCGTGACACGTTGCGACTATGCATATCCGGCGTAATATACTAGCTCTGATTGGGGGTGTTACCTCATCAAGGAAGAGCTGACCGGGCCACGGTCATCGATTATGCATCTACTACAGGCGGTTGCCGGGACGGAAACACTAGGAACCTAAATGCGGTGTTCTGAAAGGAAGGCATGGTTTTGCAAGTAAGCTTGGGAGTTTGTCAATATTCACTGGCAAATTTCCCCATTCATGTTTCTCTTCATGTTGGTGGCTCCAAGCAGATTGGTGATGATCGAATGTGCTGTAGAAGGAAAACGCTCTGGGATTGTTCAATTTTGTAGTCTATCACTTGTCCGTGGCGTTTGCGTGCCGTCGGAGGTTTTTGCAGTGTTCCGCCTGTTCATCGGTTCACGCCAAGCTACCGCAAAGGCAGGAGGATCAACCCTCCCACGCCCATATGGGACTTTGTTCTAATTTTCTGATCCGATGGGAATATTCCTCAGGGGCTGTATGTATCTTTCCCTTCGTCTGTTTCTCTCGACCCAACTTAGATTGGCTGGATCGCCTCTCCATTATCTGAGCCGGCGAGAATTCCATCCGGGTTTATGGTAGGCGTGCCATTTCTGCAGCTGGTTTCTCTCGGAACGCCAAGACAATAGATGGTGCCGTCCTACAAATATCTAGCGTCTCCCTCGACATACTCACGTCAATCCCATCTCCCTCTGACCATGTCTACTGAACTCAGGGCCATTCGCAAAAAGCGTGCCTCCCCCGACGCGACCTCTTCCAATCCTGCCCCTGAAGGTGATCACCGCAAACGTCGTCGTAACCGCACCACACAATCATGTCTCAATTGTCATACCTCCAAGCGAATGGTAGGTCACCATGACACAGTACATTATCTGTAGTTATAAATCATCCTCTACATAGTGTGATCGAAAGCGTCCTTGCGGCCGCTGTACGCAGCTTGGTCTGGTATGTCATCCTGAATAATAACGGATTGTTAGATCTTAATGCTCTCACAGACTGGGCTGTGTGTCTATGAAGTTGACGATCCTAGTCAACGAAGCGATGCCCAAGACGAAGGCTCGCGACTCCGTCAGAGAGTCGCTGAGCTGGAGGGTGTCATTCGCGAGGTAAATTCTGACTCTGAACGTCAGGGGGATCTCTTACTCATCCAGTCTCAGCTGAAGAACAAGCCCCATCCTCGATGGGCAAAATCAGGATCAAGTCCAGGCGAAGAATTCGACAAGTGCCATGCTCGCTCTCGCTCTTCTTCTGAGGATCCCGCTGCGGAGCCTCGACATCAATCCGATCTACTCCGCCCTCCTTCAGCAGCGAATTCAAATGCCAATACAAACGAGGAACCTCTGGAGAAGAAGATGCATGGTCTGATGAATGGGGCTGTTCAACCAGACTATATTCCATCTTCTTTTTCGCCTCCGTCCACCGGGAGTTCGGCAACCTTCTCAACCTTGCCGTATTCTCCTTACTTTGATATCCATTCTCCTTCAAGTGACCCATCAACCGGTCTTGTGACTCCGACGGATGAACATGCTCAGTTACAAGTCGGGGTCGTGGGCGATCATCATTTGGCCAACGATATTGACCTGGCATCATTTTTCATGTCATGTCCCGATTTGCTGGGTTGCGATGAAGGACCGGGACAGGTTGACCGCATGCTCCGGACGACGACCCACGGCCAGCAGGCTGATCCCCGTCTGATGAAATACAATCACGGGCAATTTTTGGATGGTCACTGCGGTTGCCTCGATGAGGTTGCATGTTATAATGTGACACTCGAACTTTCACTCCGGCTACGTAAGGCTGCAGATATTCTCAGCCATTCTGCAAACCACCGTTTCAATACGGGCTGTCCGCTTTACCAGCGAATAGCAGAGTTAGATGCATTTGCTACGTAAGTGACGCTTCGCTTCTTTTTGTTCGCGATCCGTCTAATGATATAGCAGGACTGTTCTTGGAAATATAACGGCTTCGCCAACTGACTTTGGCCCGGTACACTTGCGATCAAGAGCCAATACCGCACCGAGCGGACCCATCACTCCATCCTTTTCCACGAACAATTGTATGACGACGATCCGCGCGCCCACTATTTCCCCCCCATCACTTCGTACTGGCCTTCGAACGTGGGCCGGCATAGCGTGTGCTCCGACGGATACTACCTCTACTTCAGGCGATGAATCATTTATGACCTGGGAGCCATCACGGCGGGGCTAATTTATAGTTTTGTGTATTTGATTCCCAAATTTATGAGGCAACCTATTAAGTTGTACCGTTCTCTGGCCACTCCCGTCTAGTCAGTGGGAGTATATACCATATAGACGAATAGTGGCATTTTGTATACACCTACCATGTACAATACGGAGCAAGGATTTTTTGGATTTTGACGACGCGCGTGGCATGCTGTGTGGAGGCGATGAATTACTCATTCTGATGGAAACTTCGAAGCTCGAGCCGGGGATATGGCACCCCACCGCGTTGGCGGGGCGTACATGAAACCTTGAGTGGAATGGCGGTGAACTCGCGGCCGTAAAGGAGTAAAATTGGACGAAGACGGGGCACGAAGGGGAAAGGACCTTCCAAACGTGTCACCCGGGAAGGTAGGTTAGGCTGGCATGATGACATACAAAGTTTAAGCCAAACGGGGGTGTCATGTGACGTAGTTTCATACCGGTCCGAGATCCATGGTTATCGGATTACGCAATCACGGCCTTCACCACCCGCTTTTCAGACAGGCTAAGTAGTACACCTCCCTATGCGACAATTAATTAATGAACTTGTAGTCATCATCTGCGTACAGCCGCGGTCAGTGGTACGTGCGTCATTGGCGATGTGGTACAGTACCATCATCTATTTGATAATCAAGCGTTTGCATGCTCTTCCATGACATCCCCTTTCGTTCGCACTGACAGATTATGTCCAACCTTACGCGGTACACGAGCGAGAACGTGCGGAGTTGTTTGCTGGCCTTTTTGGTCATTTAACCACTTGACAGCTACGACGGTGCCATTTCGCTCTGTCGATGTTGGTCTGGGCACCGTCGGGACGGATTTTTTCTGGCCAGCTGACCTCTGTCCTTTGAACCTTGACATGTGACAGCCCGGACCCGAATTTCAAGGTTGTTGGATAGCTTGAATGGAAGCCGGCCGTGTTCCGGATAATGAAGCACTATATTCAACCTAGCAAGCGGTGGCGCGTCTGAAAAACAACTAACACGTCTGTGGATAAGTGGCATTGGTATTCGTTCACATTCTAGACCCGAACACGTTTTTGTGTGGAGACTCGCACCGGGAGGCGGAAACGGGTGGCACTGACTCAGAGGTCTAGGCTCACGGCATATAGCTCTTCCGAGGCGAACAAGGAATCGATCAATGTGCAGCAAGTTGCACATGGAGAGACGGATATTCGCGATGATGGATCAACCCTGCGATGGACGATATCGATAATGGGCGGGCTGCACGGTTGTCGGCGTCGGACATGGGCGCACAGTGTTGCAGTGTGGGAAACTCTGGGGTTGATATGATTATGTCATGAATGAGAGGTCATCGGGCCACCATCTGGAAAGACGGGAAGAGGGTACGTGATGGTCTTGTGGTCGAGGCAGGTCTGTGCCACTAACTTCAGGATGGCGTCGCCTAAGATATGATGGCGCAGACCTACACTCAAACGGTTCAGCCAGTTCAATTATCCAGGGTAGAGGTGGCAGGTGATCAATATAAATAGCATGGTCGAGGTACAAAATCTATACATATCGATTTATTTTGGTCACTGCGATACACCCATACGATACTCATTTTTAACGCTGATCGCCCATTTGGAGGATAACGCTCAGGCATGATACCAAATATACAACCAAGGCTTGCTAAAGATTCCACCCATTCGCTTGTGGCCCGGGACTTGCCCATCCTTGTTGTGCCCCCCATCCAGCCCCTGAGCTTGGGCTAGTACTACTTCCCCACCCGTTCTGCCCAGGACTCGTCCCCCACTGGCTCGTTCCTCCCCCCGAGCTTGCTCCCGGCGTCCCTCCCCATCTACCTCCGTTTTGTGCAGGGCTGGTACTGCCACCTCCTCCCCATGTCGTGCCACCGCCCCATCCTCCACCGGCCGGACTAGCATAACCTGCCGCAGACGCACCCGCGTTTCCCCACCCTGTAGCTTGGTTCCACGCTCCCCCTGCCCCACTCACCGCAGTGTCTATCTCGGCCGATACATCCATGTCCGACGGTGCTTTCAGCCCGAGGATCAAATTGGCCAGCTTCGTCTGCAGCTCCGCGAGGCCCTACGGTTTTCTATCAAGCTCTGATCAACCCCTCGGCCGCACCTCACGTACCTTCATGATCACTTCTTGAGGCCCCAAACTCCCGTCTGTTTCAACCTCGATGTAGAATTTACGTGGCTTGGCATTAAAATCGAATAGTTCATCATCTCTCGGTGCTTCTTCCTCCTTTGCATTGTCGCCTACGGGCCACTCTGTACGTGGATCGGCCTCGTACCAGTATGCCGTGTGTCTCAGTTTGTTGTAAGGATCGTATTCGAACGCGACAGCAGAGCATGGCGACCATTTTGCATGCTCTTTTGCTACGCCCTGCCACCACCCCATATGTAAGATGTCACTGAAATATAGAACATGCCCACCTTTTTTGCTACGCAACGCAACCGCAACTCCTGCCCTTTGCGAATCTTGCAAATAAGCACTGGAGCCAACGATGGGTCACCTGGCGGAACGGGTATATTGAAAACGGCCCTTGAAAAAGATCGAGAAACCTACTCTTCCCTACCGGGTACCCGAACGCTTCTCCTCGTCTCGTCAGCTCTTCTCCTTCTGTTATAACCTCTGACGAGCCAGCGTTGGACGTGAATTCAACGACGTCAAGATGATTACTCGTGACCTCCATCGTCCGGTTGTCGGTGCACACGACATCCAGCCTCAGCTCGATCGCACAATATTTGCAACCCGCCAAACAAGTGCAGTCCTGAGCATTGTCAAAAAGAGAGTCTGTCAGCGATTGGTTTCGCGAGTAGCAGGATACACGACGTACTCGAGTGTAGCGCATGCCCTCGTCGCAGTTGGCGCTATTAAGGGGAATCATGCCTAGCCGGTGGGCGATAAACTCGTCGGGCAACACCGTCGTGTTGGAATGGATCTCGACCATGTCAATGGCTACCTCCAGCATCAGTATGGCGCGCATACGCTCACTGGCGCGCACGAACCAACCGTAGGTATGTCCGCTATGACCACCCTTCGGATCGAGTTTGCAAAGCTGACATAGAGGTAAACATAGACGGTCAGGGTAATGAATGGCTGCGCACGCACGCCAAGTCGACATTCTCTAGTACAAAGTTCACTCTGTCTTTTTTCAAGTCGCGTATCCGCACGACGGGTTCTGTATCTTCAAGGGTTTGCATGACAAGCAGTTCCAGGTGGGCCACTGACAAAACTGACGCAGATGCTAATTCTGATTACATAAGGCAGGGGGCAAACCAGACCCCCAAACACCGCTCTGACTCTACGCGCCAACATCACAACTTCGCCACGTTCTTTTCTTCCTCATCACGCACCCGCACGACTGCTTTACCCCACGTCTCTCTTCTTTCCAGTGCGCCCAAGCCTTCCATGGCACTCGCTAACGGATATACTGTGGAGTAGACGATTGGTCTGACTTTACCCGATGAAAACAGGCTAGAAATAGACTAGTCAATTATCGCGGATAGGGGATGGTAAACGACGAACCTTAGCAATTCTTTCCACACGACAGGAATTCGGGAGGATTCTTTATCTAGAACAAACAGAAAATCTAGCACCTGATCCCACACATCATGGTTCCGCCACCTACGCGTATAGAGCCCCCAATGAAGTCCCAGTATACTGATGTTTTTGAGCAGTACCAAGTTCAAGGGCAACTAGCGGTTGTAGTGAGCGCCAAGTAGGCACTTAGCAAATAGATATGATGTTACATTTTCTATCTTGCCCGCAGAAAAACCAATCACCAATGCTCTGCCTTTGAATGCTATACATTTCAACGAATCTAGAAATTCCGTCAAACCTTGAATCACACGTGAGCGTATAAAATCTACTCGCCTTGTATCCGGCCTACGGGATCGTACACGACGTCGACGCCCTTTCCCCCGGTAATCTGCAACACTTGCTTCTGCCAATCCGGGGTCGTGTAATCCACGACATAGTCTGCGTCTCCATACTGCTTACATATATCACGTTTAGGTTGTGAGCCAGCGGCGGCGATGACTCTGGCTCCCAGAGCTAAGGTTCCATGAGCGTGGGGGTGACATAATTCGATATGTAGAACAGCACCTTTTGCGAGTTGCACAGCGGCAATCCCAACACCTCCAGCAGCAGCATTGACGAGGATAGTCTCGCCTAGAACGTCATTTTTGGGTCAGCCACCACGTTCCTGAAGGCGTTCTGCGTGTACCTGGTTTTAATTCTGCACGGCCCACGAGCGCCTCGTAACTCGTTGGCCAGGTAATGAAGAGGCCTGTGAACAACCGACTTCAGGATGAGAAAGCGAACGATGAGAACACGATGGAGACATACCCGCCCCTTGGTCGAACGTGAGGCCGTCCGGGAGCGGCACGATCGTTTTCCATTTAACAGCGATGCGGTCCGCGAGCGCCCCTTGTGCGCTACCAAACACTCTATCTCCAGGTTTAAAAGGGCAGCCCTTGGGGATTGGGGAGCTGCTTGCAATCTTGCCGGCGAATTCTGCGCCGATCGTGAACGGAAAGGGCGGTTTCACTTGGTATTTACCCTGCGCTTGTAATATCTGTCGAAGATGTTTCAGTTCGATGCTCACGTGTGTGCGAGAAACCCACATCGAAAAAGTTGAGGCCAGCAGAATATATGTCCACGATGACGTCTTCTGGTCTTGCTACTGGTTCTGGTGCATCATGCACAAGGGCGACTTTGGAGGGATGCTTCCATTCGTTGACTACATAGGCTCTCATGGTGATAATGTGGCAGGAACTGTAGATATAAGAAGGGTTCAACCGGACAAATGTTGAGTGGATGAGTACAAATATCCGGGTTCAAGGCGGAACCGGATGGCCGGTCCGGGTATAATCACTAAACCGGTGCCATTGTCTTGTGTTTCACCACAAGTTGGAGTCACTGCTTGCACGCAGGAGTACTGTACGAATCTTTGTTCTAAACTAGGTTTCTATTTGGTGTGGTAGAAATGCAGACAGATCAAAAGAGTGCTAGTAGCTGAGAAATCTCGCTCCCGTCAGCGAGAACAAAAAAACATCCAGTGCCGGTGAAAACAGGTTGAAGTGGCACCGTGACTGTGAGCACAGTTCAGGCCCCGCCTCGGCATTGAAGATGCATACCGCTAACTTTTAGATTGGATGCAGTGAGTTTCGTTATGGTGGCGGTGGCAGAGTTTTATTTTAAAAAAACTGTGTAGTCTAAGAGCCTGAGTTTCCGCACGGTCAACTTCTGAGACAAGTATGACGTTGATCGTACACGGAGAAGTTGTCGGGATTCGAACCCTTGCCAAAGACGAGCCGAAGACGAGGTGAGTGTTCCATATTTTCAATTTGCTCAAAATCTTTTTCAACGATGACATGAATGGTCGGTTGCAGTGCAGCTGTGCGTAATGTAAATACAAATATGATGATTCTACTACATTCCTGGCGTTTCATCTAATAATCCGAGACAGACGTGCATGCTTACGCGAACCCGAAGCCTTCTCCCCCTTCGTTTATGGCAAGTAACAGTTGTTGTCGCAACATTTCATAGGAAGAATATTGAGGTAAATCAATTTGGTTGAAACCTGACATCATATACATCAGCACCGATCACGTCTTGGTCAGTAAAACGGCTCACAAGTGTGGGCTTGAGGTAGGCGATCTGGATTACCATAGGCACGATGAATCGAGAATCTTTGAACTCCTTGCACCCCTTGGAGATCCGCGAAACCATTGAGCGGGACGCGCGAAGTGCCAGTCGCAAAGCTCAATACTTTGGCCCTCTCTTCACGATTGAACGACTTGAGAGCTCTCCACCACCAAACAATAACCGGGTCGGAACTTGTGTACCCGTTGTACTCCGTCGCAGCTCTCCATTCGTCGACGTCAATGTCTGGCGTCCCGGAAATGAGTAACTCGAGTTCTTTCTCGTTGAACTGAAAGTAACGTGAGGTCTCTCAAATACACGGAAACGCGACGGCTTACGATAGTGATAAGGTCCTTGGGAATGATCTCATGGAACCCAGCCACCTGATTCTCAATTTGTTCACTGATGGAAGAGTACAGCCGGAAATTGGCCGAAAGCTGTACAAACTCCCGCTTGTTTTCCTGCGTGACAGGTATTGATTCGCCTCCTGGCTTGAGTGGGAAGATGCGGTTTCTTCCAAACTGTAAGGTTTGATAAAATGATTAACGTAAAAATTTGCAGAGAAAAGTTAGGAACAAACCTCATCTGCTTCAACACTGAACGTCAGCTCCAACGGTGTGGGATCATTTTCCAGAATCCAACACAATGAGTTGTAGTACTCCGGGTCAACCCACTCGACATCTCGATAGTCGACTTGTTTGCCGAGGAACTGCCGGTACAAACTCTTTGCAAAGTATGCATCTAGGAGTCGCCCGTCGTAGATGGCTTTTCCGATGACCCGCCCCACGAACTTGAAAAATGACAAGTGCTCCGGATTTACCCAAGAGTTTTTATTTGGTTGATACGTGAGCCTGTCGGCCGCGCATGGCTGGAAAAGTGCGTTGTTGGGATCAAACATCTGTCGTGCAAGGATCTGGAACCATTCTCTCGTAACACCACCAGCATCCACGCCTTCCTCATCGTAAAATCGGACGCTGAGTTTACCGTACTTGATTTGGTCGCCAGTTTTCCGCTGGAGGTATTGGAAACTGTCCTCGAAAACACGTGCACGGCGAACATTGAGTTGGAGCGTGCCGTAGTGTTCGCGGGATGCAGGACGACGGTGAAGCTGCTGCGTGAAGTAGTTTCGCTTGTTGTCGAAGTCCAGGACACGTGGATTGTGGACCAAAAGCGAAAATGATCCACTCATTAGAGAGGGATTGTTGCGCACCATCACGTTGAGGATCTTTCTGTGAGCATCGGTGAACGTAAGGAAGAGATCTTCCATCGATTCTCTGGCGGTCGTGGGGGACCTTGGGGACGCAGACGCCCTTACCGCCCTCGCCATACTTCCGCCACTAGACTTTGGGCCCACGTACTTGCACACGACCATCAAAGCTTCAATCAAGGGTAGCAAGACGGTGGCGACATGTTCCATATCCGGCTGAGCCTCGATGGTGGCAAGACAGTCCCCGAGTCGCCGCCAGAGCGGTGTGAAGCGGAACGATTCGTAGATACTCTGCACCTTTTCAGCATCCTGGCTCTTGCGACTCTCATCTGTCACGGGTCCCGCCGAGCGAGGAGTGTACATATAGTCCAACGTCTTCAAGATACGCAAAAGTTTGGTTTGGTCGGATGAAGGCGAAGAGAACTTGGAGGCTACAGAAGAAGCAAGAATGTCTTGGGTGGGATTTTTCAAGGATGCCAGCAGGTGGTTAAGGTCGATAAGAACATTCTGTCCACAATCTTGTGCCTTGGATTTCAGTTCCTGCGCAATCACGTCTCGAGCATCCGGAATGTGGGACAAGTTTTGAATAAGAGTCAATGATTGCTGGAACGTGCGCGCAGAGCACTCGCCAATTGTCAGGATGTTGACGATGAGGCGTAGTACTGAGTGCGGTATCTGAGGTGGAGTAGCGAGTAAGATCCGTTCGTCGGATTGTTCGTCGGCGGCGTTTTGATTTTCGTTCTTGTTCTGGTCTCCTTCTACTCCCGCGCTACTCGGTTCTTGACGTGGAGGAGCATCTGGACCACTGGGTAGCGATGGTGCAGATGTACTGGAGATTGGTTCATTCGAGCCCTCTAGGGCTGTGGTAGGTACAGACTCCTTTTCTGTCTTCGAGCTAACCAACGGCTTCGTAACCGTGGAGAGTAACGACACGACCGAATCCATGATAGACGGTGTTCTGAGTAGCGATTGTCTGTCCAGGAGACCAAGGAGGAGAACGATGGGATAGTGAGTTTGAGGCGCTTGTTTCTCTTTTCCTTTGCCTTTCTTAATGGTCGGCTTTTTGAGCCCGGCAGGTAGCTCGTGTTCGCTCAAGAAGAAGAGGGACGATAATTCATTAGCGCTGACTATGAACGCCAGTGCTTCGAGACAACGCTGAGCAACCAGGTCTGGGACAGATTCATTTTGAAGATTGGCGAGAGTTGCGGAATCAGATGCCCTTTGTTTCCCGTGAGCCTTGGGAGTTTGTTGACCGAGTGTCTTCGGAGTACGGGTAGACATCTGCGAAAAGCTCTTGTCTACGGCGGTGAGGTCACCTGGTCCACTTTGCAGTATGCTAAGAAGAAGGTTGAAGAGCTCCATTCTTGTTTTGCCATTCTCGCAGATGTTGACCAGCACCTTAAAAAGGAGGTTCTTTTTCAAGACCTGAGGGAAGAAAAGGAGGCGGACGAGAGTAGCAACCCCGGCTTTGTCAAGAAGCTGGATAGCGTCCCTTGGTGCGGGAGCTTTACGGGGCGGAACAAGACGTGGTGCTGCCCTGTGACCACCACGTGTTGCGAACGTAAATCTGCGTGGGTGTTGAGCTTCTTCGCGGTAGACGCCCGCCTCAGCAATCATGTAAGACGGCAAACTTTGCAGAAGACCTTCGTCTGAGTCTAAGAGAACGACTTGTCGGAGGTGTGGATCGAGACTGGCTATGAAGCTGGCTGGATCAATGTCGGCCGCAGCTGCTGCGGGTGCAGCGTTATCCTCTGCTACCGCTGGACGGGGTTGTCTTGCCTGCTCCAGCCTTTCTTGTTGGATGAGCTCCGCGCGGATTTCAGGGGGAAGAGCATCGAGGAATTCAGGGCTGATCTGAGAGTCAGCAGGCCGTTCTATTCTCGCAGCACGCTGGTCGCGAACGTGTTGATTAATGACCTCTTCTCGAATGTCGTCTGGCAACGCCTCTAAGAATGTTGGGTCTATTCCCATGTCTGTGATGTCAACTTCACTGCCATGAATCATGACAGTTAATCTCTCCTGGACCTGGGAAGGCCCTGCCACCTCTCCTTGCGAGACAGAAGTCGCTGGCTCTGATGATGGTATATCGCGCATCTCGACGTCGCTGGTGGCCGACTCTGTGACAGGAGTTTGTTCTGCTTGCTCTTGAACTGGGGAAATGGAGGGCTCTGGAGAAGTAGTTGTTTCATCCTTATGTTGCGCGTCTTCGGTTTCGGTGGTCTCAGCTTCCTCGGCTGGTGGTTGCTCAGCCTCAAGTTGTTTAGCTTCCTCCTCTGCCTTCAATTGTGCTTGTCGCCTTTGCTCTTCCTCCTTCGCCTTGGTTGCAATGGCAGCCGGCAACAATGCAAGTGTGATGTGGTGGCCCAGCCGGTTGGCCCGTTCAGAGACATGTTTTCCATTAACAGTTTTGGCCTCCTCGGTCCATCTTTGCACCGTGAAAAGGGGGTCTAGGCCACGCGTATCAGGATGACTTTCACCTTGTCGAGGAACGCGTTCCACTCGGGGACCAGAGGATGCACCTGCAAGCCTCTGCAAGTGGATCATGCCCTGCTCTAAACCAGCTAGTGCGGCCGGAGCAACATCGACACGAATTGTCTCGCGAGTACCACCAGAACGATTCACAATGTGCTGGAAAACTTGGACAGCATCCCCCCCAATAATATCTTCAATCGATTGGATGAGTTCGGTTTGGAGGTTGCTTCCACTACCTCGCTGCTGCCGTCGGGAGCCACGAGTAAGAGCTGTCGATGTGCGATTACTGCCAACCGATACATCCAGAAGGAGGGGATGAACTGTCGCTTCGCTTGGGGCAGATGGTGGGTTTCGAGTTCGGCCGAAAACTTGAACATCATCGGCACCTAAACGAAACCTCGTAAATCTTTTACCTGGTGTTCACTCTATTGGTGGTCACTTACCACCCCGCCGGCGAGATATGAACGGATTCACTTCTCTCCCTTGGACTTCAACAATTCCATCAATGTCAAAAGGCTCCGAGTAAGTGAAAACGTCGTCGTTAACACCACCCACAGGGGCAACATCCCGAACATCCACAACGCCGACATCGCCTCGGAATCTATCCTAGTGTCAGCCCTGTTTCATACGGTTTGAAAACAATAGCCATACTCTTCCTCGTCAGACATGTCTGGCTCATCGTCCTGCTCAGTATGAATCACATTGACGTGTTCTGTATCGAGGATCAATACCAAGCAGGAAGGAATTCGGTAAGGTGGGCGAACCTCCTTCATCTTCGTCGCCTTCGTCACCGTTTTCGTCTTCTACATCGACTTCATCACCCACGTCCTGCACAAGTATCCTTTAGTCGCACCAGCGGCCAGCAATCAAAAAAGACCGAACAAACCTGCCACATCATGTCCTCGTGAAGAGCTTGGTCAACGCCAGTGACGGTCGCAACATTTGCATCTACATCTTCATCGTTCTCGATCAAATCCGTCTCCCCGTAATCCTCATCTTCATCTCGCCATCCATCGCCATGAGATTCATCTTCATCTTCGTCTTCGTCGGCATCCTCTTCTTCCGCGTCCTCGTCCGAGTTAGAAGTAGCTTCACTGTCCGTTTCGTCCCCATACTCCATGTCAACATCCTCTTCCTCATCTTCATCTCCCTCATCCATCTCGTCATCTTGCGTATAATTGACATCTTCCATCTCCTATTTAAACTCATCAGTTTCCGTCATGAACAATAACCATCGTACTTACACCTCCAAACCTACGTCGGAAAACACCGGGTAAGAGATACGTAGACGAATATTTAATGATGGACACTTACATTCCAAGAGCAGAATGACGGTACAAATCAGGAGTCTCCTCACGTTCAGGATCTTCAACGTCGATATCCTCGTCTTCTTCGTCCTCTGACATTGATCCGATACTCTGAGCTTTCCCCTCTGTACCATCCTTGGACTTCTCCGATGGTCGGCTCATCTTAATTGCGATGCGGGTTCTGAAAATACCGATATCCTCGATGTGATTTCATTGACGAGAAAGTATTAAAAACTTACAAATTCTCCAACGGGCGGAGAACAGATGCAACCAGATTGCGAATGTTAGGGAAATTCAGGTCAACTTCCCCGAGAGCGTTAGTCAAGGTCGCGACAAAATTCTTCTCCAGCATGACCTTCGCAATGTGTGTCGTGTTTTCTTCCGGTGGCTTTTTGGACCCATTGTTTGTGAAGCGCACAGTCAACAGGCGATTGCACAGGTCTGTCAGTGCGAGGAGACGTCCATATCTGGCGTCCATGCTTTCTGAAGGCAAGGTTTCCCTGATAGCCCTACTTATGGCTTCCAGGGCAAACTTGCGAATCGAAACTAGGTCTGCAGGGATCTCCTTCGTCTCGGCGCCTGGTGAGCAGTCGACGCAAAGAGCTACAAGGACCGACATAGCCCAAGTGCATAGATGTAGCCTGGCTTTGGTATCGGGCTGGGCGGCGATCGTACCGTACGTGACAAGTTCAGAGAGGAAGAATTGAAGAACCGCAATCCTGTACTTCCCATCCTTCAACGGCGTTTGTTGGCGCTGTTTCTTGGGGTTATACGACAAGAACGCGAGTTTGCATGCGTCATAGGAGAACAACAGTTCAGAGAGACATTGCATGAGGAAGCAACAGTGAGCGTAGCGCTCTTGCTCGTTCTGGGTATTAGGTACAATTGTCGACCTTTCGGTGCTTGCTTGCTCGGCGAACACCGCTGAAGCAGGTTGCTGTTTGATTGGCGGAGGAACTGTATCTGCGGAACCATCAGGAGGTTTGTAGGTCCTCATCAGCTCACTTATGAGAAAGTGAACAACAGATTCCAACGCTTCGTTTGATGGCAGGCGAGCAACATCTGTCGGGGAATCGATTTGCATGTCCATTTGCTTCAAACCATCTTGATTAGAAAGTACAGAGTCCTCGGCAACGTCGGGTTTTAGACTGATATGCTGGATCGCAGAATAAGGTTGCTGTAGCTGGCAAGCCGACTGAACGACTTCAATGAAAGATTCGGGATTGCGTAGCGCAACTGCGCTACAGTTGCGAACGAAGCTGGAGATATCGACAATTTTTGTACGAGGCTGAGAGAGGAAGCGCTTGATTTCCTGGCGCATAGTGCCCTGTAAGGTGTGTAGGTCCTCTGCAACGTGTCGGAGAATGATGGCGATATAGGAGTAACTGCCAGCTCCCCCATGAACTTTCAGGTGCTTGAAGACGAGGGAGACCCCGTCTTGCTTGACAAACTTGGATGCAGCGCTGTGATCGCGCGACAGGACTACTAGAAGACGCAAAGTGGCCAAAAACTCGTCACGAGGCAAATTGGATAGTGCAAGCAAACGGATGCAAAAATCGAAGACGATAGACCGTGCGTCAGGGTACGGAGGACCAAGCTTGAGATCTTGGGGAGCGATAGGGTCTCCCTCCTTCGGGAGAACGATAGGAACAGGCTGATCGCCAATATTGAACAAAGCTTCTGTGACAAGAAGATGGGAGGCGAGCCATCTTGGCGTGCTATGATCCGGTTCCATCATAGTTGAATTCGAGAGGAGTAGCGCGAGAAGGCAATCCATGAGGTTGCTGCTGATGTTTGGGTCAAGCGTGGGACATTCCGATAACACGAGCGCTAATAGTCTGCATCTTGTCGCTAGGGGTTCTTCCTGGACATCCAATGCCCCGGGGGAGTATTCCTTGATATCATCGATCAAGGAGCGAATGGACAATTCCTGTAGATCTGGAGAGGGGCGTAAGAAGGCCTTGTGAACCTCGAATATTAATGATGGGTGCTCGTCAACAAGGAGCAGCGCCTGCCGAGTCAAGCCCGCCTTCAGTGGTTCGCGAGCCACGTTTAGCTCTTGACGCAATTCCTCCAAACTCTTTCCCTGTTCTGAGGAAACAGGTGCGACTGGGGTTTCGGGTGGAATAGTCGATGCAACTTCTTCTGATTCCATCTCCTCGTCACGAGTAGCAGACTCGTCCACGTCTTCGCCAGTGGGTTCACCCGGTTGTTCGGAACCTCCCCCGACTTCATTCTGTTGTGTGTCAGACTCAGGATCTGGGTCTGGGTCTGGGTCTGGGGGAAGGGGGAAAGGATGTGAGAGAAGTAGATCTGTAGCTGCGGTGACATTGTTGTGAGTGCGTGCTAATGCACGCTCGGCAGCTGAGCGAGGGAAGCCCATGTCCGTTAGCTGACGAATACGGTTCTCGTCTGGTCCAGTGCTGCGCATATGCAAGCCGGCAGCGATCCCGATAGCTGAACCGGCACCAGGGACGCTTTCCGCTGAGGCTTCGCCCTTGAGTTCTTCGTTTTCTGCAGCGGTGAGTTCAAGGACAATCTGAACGACGGATTTGACCAGCGTTAATGGCGCAGAGCGGAGCCACGACGATTCCCAGACTTTTTGCAGAACTGGGACACTCGCAAGACGAAGCCGGACAAGGAAGTGGTGGGGTTCGAAGTAGTCAGCATCGGTGTCCTTTTTGTCGCGTGTCATCACCAAGATGGTCTGCCCGGACTCGAAAAGTGCTTTGGAGGAAATGAGTGGGTAAAGGAGGTGGAGAGCGACTTTTAGCCCCCCTTGTGCATGTACCAATTCCTGTACCATCGGTTCCGGTCGTTCCTCCAGTCTCATATTTGTGACGGCTTCGATGGATTCCAAAAAGATTGAACATGTGTCAAATACCGCCTCCAAACCCCCAGCGCGCTGGAACGAAAGAAGCAACACCGTGTGCAGGGTATTTTGCATGGTACGTTCTAATAAACGTGTTGGAGCCGTTTTAAACAGTCATTTGAAGTCGCTCACCGTCAACCAATAAGACAGTCATTAAGCCCAGCATGACACTATAGTAATCAAGACAATGTAGTTTCTCGCCTAAAATCGTCCGTCAGCAATCATACGAAACGGGCACTACTTGCATTCCATACCGCTTATCTCTGTCCTGACGTGATTGATCATAATACTAGCAATTACATCGGAGGCACTCAAGATCTGTTTCTTTTGCACTGGGTCGGGGTTTCTTCGTGCATAGAATAGTTTGACGATCGCTGTCCAATACGAGGTGAGAAGATACACATCTTTTTTACAGGTAGTACGCACATTGGAAGAATGGCGCAAGTGCACTTGGAAGGCCGTGAGTGAGGTGTTTGAGTGCCTTGGCATTCTTGTCTATGGGGGTTTCTTTCTTCAAGGGCAACACAGACATTGACGAAGATGTGACACCCGATGATTCCGCCGCAACACCATTGGCGACGACACCAAAACTCGTTGACTCCGGAAGGGAAACGGAAATGTGACTAGGTGACCTCTCAAGGGGTGACCCATACCCGCTGATCCCTAGTTCAATTCCCTTGGAAGCTATGTGGGCCTTAAAAAGGATATTTTCCCAGATCGATGCGCGATGCAGAGCGCCTAGGTCCATTACCACCTTAGGCGGATCCGACATCAGGGTTTGCAACAAGCCCACAGCGGACCGCCCATGGGCATAGCCAGTCGTAGAAAACACGTCCGCCATCAAAGTGACTCGAATATGTAACGCGACGAGGTTGCGGAAGTGCTGATTGACTTTGGATAACTGATCGCCTGTCACCTCCAACATTTGGGCAAGCCTTGACTGCGGCAGGAGCTCTTTCCAAAATTCCTCCGTCTCCGCAAGAGAAGTACTGACGAGCTTTGAAAGGTAGAGCAGTGCTTCGTTCGGGCCAATCTCAGCCATCGTCCGGATGACTTGAACAATCGAATCTGATGACACGCTGTTCGCATAGTCATACGGAAGGCAGGGCAAACCGGTGAGTCTCCCAATTCGATCCAATCCGTCTGCATTGCGAATGAAATCTTTGCAATGTTGAGGATGTTGGAAAAGCCCTTCGAGGAACTAGTGGCAGACAGTTAGCAGATCTGCACCACGGTAGTAAAGTAGTGCTCACCCTACATATCACATCAATAAACATGACTACGTCATTGTCGTGCTCTCTCTGAGTAGCGGAATCTTCTCCAGATATCTCGCCATGGTCGTCGGGCGCCAACCCTGGGCCACTTTCTGACTCTGCCGCCTCTGACTCAATGCCTTGCATAGTCCCTCTGGTTTCCTCGGAAGGTTGAACGGATAAGAGTCCGTACCACTCTTTCTTGTCATCTGGAATCACAAAGGTGTTCCCCAAATCCTCGATCTTGCTGAATACATCTTTTACGGCGTCGAACACTGGTGTCTTCAGGGAGGGGTGGTGGCGAATGAGCTCGTCAATCGATGTACCTATTAAAACTGCGTTCTCCTTGTCACGCAGGACTTTAAGGTGCCGCTCAGATGTGAAGATAGAAAATATGCCAGGAATAATGCTCGGACGAGATGAAAGTTGATCTTGGCCGGCCTGGTTGAGACATAACGCTCCGATAGCATTTGGAATAGCTTGGATGACCTAGATGGGGAATGTGTCAATAACGAACGAAAACCAAGCAGACGAACCTACCTCAATTACGGGTTCCACTCCAGTTTCAATGGCTTTGTAGAAGACTTCGGGTAATCCTGCTTCCTGAATAGTGGGAAGGGAGGTTGGCTCGTTGTGAACAAATGTTGCCATAATATTCATCGCTTAGGACGCTGTCATTCTCTAACCTTCAACCACAAGCAAACTGGACGTACCAAGTGGGAGGACGCTTGGACCAAAAAGGCCTCTGTACTCGACGATCTTCTTGATGGACTGTAGCAACGTCGAATCGATCAACCCTCGAAGACCTTCGGAGGTTCCAGTCGATTGCATCATGCGGTGAATTGATCTCAGCGTATGCTTGAGAATGGCAGCACGCGAGATGGGTAATTCGCCCCATGATCCAAATATGTCGCGAGAGCGGGTCTCGTCGCCATACATTGTAATGTCGAAATCGATCTCATGCTGAAATAATGATGACGTGAGATCTGTGAGACTCAGATATAAGGACTTGTGTGTTATACCTGAATCCTTTCAACAAGGACGTCAACACCCCTCGCATTCGAGAATAGCTGAAATGCATTGGAATAGCCATAGAGGACATTGTCCACCAGCTGCATTGCCTTGGATACCATTTGAAGTCTCTGGGCAAGCTTGTTCTCGATTATTTGCACCAGCAGTGGCACCAGACCAGCTCCAACAATCATATTGCCTCCGCTTGCGTGCTGTGCGAGGTATGTAACGAACGCCAACAATGCATCGATGAAGGAGTTTGGAAGTTTGGATTCGGGATTGTGGACATCCAGGATGGTCTTGCGAAGAAGGGACATCAGAATACCATGATTGACTCCTGCGTTGACGGCTCCCAGAGCCTCTTGAACCCGACCTCGATATCTTGCAATTGAATCCAGGGCAGCGATGGCAGCTGTCTGCACGGAAGTCGAAATACCGCGATCGAGTTGCAAAAGCTCAGCAATATGGGTTGTAAGATCGGGTTCATAAAGGAAGAGAGAGGATGCGGCTTGATTCTCGCTATGAGTATGGCCGTAGATAGCGATAGCCAAGAGTCGGACGATGAGAAGTTTCTCCCGAATGACCTCATTTCCGGTCACCAGAGCCTTTGCAACGCGCATGCGACAAAGTAACTCGTATTTATCGTCACCGGAAAGAGGGTGCGCTTCAAGGATGTCGGCCAGAATTCCCATGACGTCCTTCTTCTTTAGGGTTTCTTCGTCAACGTGAATGCTTATGGAGCCAGGTGGAAGGGATGGTTTACGAGGGGTTGCGGGAGGTTCATCGCCGCCTTCTGTTTTCTGTTCCTTCTCCTTGTAGTCAGTTTTGTAGTATACAAAACTTACGTCTCGAGCCTCGCCAGGGAGAACATCGACCTGGGACACGCCACTTGGACTAGCGAGGTCCAGAAGGCTAATTCCGTGCTCACGTAGATTGGGCCAACGTTTTGACAAAGAGAGTAAGCGTGGCGTGGAAATACTAAGGGCAGCTGAAACAGCTGGCTGGGCAGAATACTGCTGGGCCGGGCGCAACAACAGATTCAGCGCCAGGATCAATACATCCAGATCGGACGTCGAAAGCAAACTCATCAATCGCTGACGGCGCGAGATCGTGTCAGATGCGTTTGGTAGAAGTGGAGTAGAATGCATACGTCATATGAGTTGAAGGTTTTGCGGTTGGTTGAGTTCTCGAGGAGTAACCTCTCAAACTTGAGAATAGCAGATATGGTCTGCTTGGTGGCTGGGGTGAAAACATTAAGCTGTAGCTTGTCAATATCATAGTCACGGATAGCTTCTTCGAGAATTGCGTCGAATTTGTCAAGAACTTTGATCCAACAATTGAGGTCAGATCGAGGCCATTTCCAAGATTCGATGCTGGCGAGAATATCGGCAACATCTTCGTTGGGGGTGTTTGCAAGTTTTGAGATGAGATCTGCCACCTGCGGATGCTGTGGGCAAACGTAAGACGCACGAAACCACGGGAAAGGTTCGTGGTGCGTCGTCACTTACGGGTTGTGCCGCCCTCTTTGATTTCTGAGAGATCTTCATCGTACCGCAGCGCGTGCGGGTTGGTCAAAGACAACCGACGAGATTGAGGCTTAATGTTCAAATGCAAGTCGGGTAGACGTGGTAGAAAGAAGACAAGAGGATTCGGCGGCGGGGAGGCGTCGATTCGTCGAGGGAGACGTAGGTCTTTGATATATCAAGAAATATTTTCCCATACCTAGCCCACTTCTTCCCACGAGTGAACGCCACGCCAGACGCGTTTGACTCCACCTCTGCCTGCTCGTCGGACACAAGTTGTACGCGAACGATGGTGACCAAAAAGCGAAAGCAAGACGACGACGACGACGAGGGCTTTGGTGAACGCGCGTCCGACTCTGATGCGCAGCCCAAGGCAATCGCTCAGCCAAAGGTACATCCTAAGCAATGACCATGACCAACGCGAAGCTGATGAGTGATTCTCCGGTCGCGCAGCAGTCCACAAGCAAGGCCAAAACACCATCCAAACCGAAAACGGTGAAGAAACCCAAGTTCGAACACTCTGGAGACGAGGTTCGTCCGCACATGGCCTTCGCCTCTGCTGACCCCTAACTTCCTACAGTCGTCGCCATCGCGTGAAGAGAGCAAACAGTCAGCCGTCAAAGTACTCAAGAATACTGAGGGCGAAAAGTACGTGGATCTAGGGAAGAAGAAGCGCGCAGCCGTCCGTTCATTCAAAGGCATGTCCTGTCCTGTCACCCCATCCATCAAGCCCATTCATTGTGAATGACAGGCCAAGTTTTTGTTGACATACGCGAGTTTTATGGCACGGAAGGCGACGAAAAGCCCGGAAAGAAAGGCATTTCACTTAGCAAGGAACAATGGGGGGCTCTCAAACGCAGCACCAGTACCATTGATTCACTCTTCACAGAACAAGACAAGAAATAATCCATCCGATCTAGTTGTATTAATACGTGGTTGCAACGCATTGCTTCGAATCTAGTATCTATGCACCTTAATGCATTACCGATTCTCTTCAATCATTCCCACCTTTGACCACCTGGAACCCAGCAGCCGCTTGATGCGCCCCTAACAAACCACGGCTCCGAAGACCTTGCAACCACGCAACAGATTTCAGAGTGGATGCCTGCACATCCATTATGGCCTCAAGAAGCCTCATGCTTGAGTACCCTCTAGCATATCTCCTGCAATGCCATGACAGACGGACTCGGCGAAAAGAATGATGACTCACCACCAGCAACTGATTATACGAGACATAGATCCGAACCAACCATATATGTGAAGACCTTCTTGTATTTGCCTACGATCATCACGCCATACTGCGGTCATGCAGTACCTAGCGGTGATTAAGAATATCCGAGCACTTGAGTGAGTAGTCGCCAGCGCGTGATCTAGGCACCTAGACGTGCAATTCATTCAACCTGGAACCATGCCACCAATGCAGAAAATTCAGCTCTAACTCACCTCGTCAAATCATTCATTTTCAGCACCATCAAAACCCTTCTGGGAACTCTACGGAGAACATCCAAAACCGAGATGATCAATCCTTCGCGATTAGTGACAGCATATCTGATTGCTTCCATCTCTTCCACCGATTGAGGAAGCATGTCAATCATACTGGAGGCTCGCTCAAATGTCTGTTCAGAAAGACCATCGTCTTCCCAGGTTCCTTCAAACGCCGCGCGACCTGTAATTGCAGCCTCAAATACGGGGTACTGGAGTTTTATCAGCTCCAGGTTCACTAGTCACATTGACCTCACCCACGAGATCGGGGGTGATGTTGCCGACCAACTCCGCGTATTTGCGGCGAGCAGCTTGCGTTTCTGGCGATGCCCTCTCGATGAGAGACAACCAAAGTTTGCTATAATTGATACGTAGTTCCGGCTCGAGGTCGAAATACAGTCCATGATCTAGGAGTACGATCTCGAAGTTGTATGGCGAACGCGACTTGGGAGGAGCACGCCTAATTAACAGGTTCCCTGACGAAGAGAAAACGTTAAATCATTGTCGATTGACGGGATATTTGCGAAGACCGATTACCTAGATGCGGATCCTATAGAAATATAAGCAAGCTTGTCATCCAACGAGGATTTGTCTCTCACAGCATGAAAATAGCCGTTCAAAAACACCATTTGGCTGAATACCCTCGTGAGCTCCAGTGCCACTTTATTCCTATCAATCCCCTGTTCTGCCAAGTAGCCTAGATCATCGACCCGTGCGCCCTGGATAAACTCCATGATCAAGACTCGTTTCGTGGCAGAAATAACTTCGGGGATGTAAAGTGAGGTAGAAATATTGTTGAAGTCAGCCATGACACGTCGAGCATTCGAGGCTTCGTGTACAAAATCCATTTCCTTCGGAATGTTTTCACGCATCTCTTCGCCAAGCCATGTGAATTCAAATTCGGGGAACCAATGCTTGATCCACCCTGCAGACATGCGCGTTCAAACATTATGCAATTACGAGGAGAGAATTTAGGTAGAGACATACCAAGCGTGACCTCCACCGTTTTCATGTCGATACTACAAAACTCCGCAAGGTGCGGGTGTTGCAACTGTTTTATACCTATCAATTATGAACCAGACACCTATCCCAAACGACAACCCACTTTTACGGCGACCTTCTTTCCCGATTCCTTGTGCATACCAACATGAACCTGGGCCAAGCTCGCTACGCCAATTGGAACGGGGTCAAAGTCCTCGAAGAGTTCCTCGATGGGTTTCCCTATGTCGGACAAGAAGAGTGCCAGAACATCTTGATAAGGCGTTGGGTCACATTTGTCGTGCAAGGGTCGCATTGTACTCGTCCATTCTTTTGGCAGAACTACTCTGTAAACGTCATGGGGTAGAACTATGCCCACCCAGACAGCGATTGCAGACGTACAGCGAAGCCACGTGTTGGCCCAGTTTTATATAAATACCTAAAACACGGTTTCAATTGCTTGAGCTTCAGATTTAGTGATAGAAAATCCGCACCGCCGTTTGCAAGGAGTGCCTTTAGAACCCTCTCTGCGCTACGCGTATGACACTCCGAATGCGCGTGTTGCTTTTCCTCGTCGGACAGATAGCTGCGAGCCAACGTGTACTTGTAGTCGATCGCTCCTGCAATTGCAGCACCTGGGTTGATGAATAGTGAACGATCATGCATCAGCGACGTCTGAAGGGCAACGTGTACACATACGAGCTATTCGGGAGCAACGCACGACAGCCAACACCGCGTGCCTGAACGGCTGGTAATTCTCATAGGCGACGTACCCTGCACCTGCAAGCAACAGAGCTGTTGCTGGGAAAAGGATCCACTTGTTTGCACTAGAACGGGTGGTTGAGAGAGTTGGGGCGTCTGCCTTGGCCGCGGTTGACAAGGGACGACATCTTGTGTGCGGCAGGCGAGGGGTGCGAAGGAAACCCCGGAAGGATTCTTTGAGGGCTGGGTGGCGACCACGGAAAGACATGTCCACAAAAATTGTGTGATGCGTACACCCGTTCAAACCTTACTGTAGTAATAAACTGCCAGAGCCTCAAACGTTCAAGTCCGAGTAACAACACATTCAAGGCAACGTAAGTATGTAGTCCCCCACGGCCGTAATATAACGACTCTTCAATCCTCGAACAATGGCTGGAATGCCTGAAATTCGCTTTCGGTACGCGCAAAATCCACAAGAACAAGGCCAGCTCACCTTCCTGCCCTCCTTGTCTCCGTCTTGTGTAGGTCCAAATTCGTCCTCGAACAGGTCCAGGCTCCCTCCACCTTCATTCGAGAACCCTACCCCCGACGCCATGTCTTTCGTGACATCAAACTCAACTTCCTCGCCGTCTCCCTCTAGCATGGCCTCTAATTCCTCCCGATTCATGTACTCTACACCCAGTCCTGATTCCTTAATGGCTTGTTCCCCTTGTTGGGAGAGTTGCGACAATGGAAAGAAGAGCGGCGTTTTGGCACGTTGAGTCTGCGTGTGTTGCTTGTATATCAAGGACGCTGGCGGTGGAACAATTTGTGATGACTGTGGATAGAAGAGGGGATCACCCGAACGAGAAAAAGCAGAACCTTCACGATGTTTAGTGTCACCATCTCCGATGTTTCCGTCGATGGTATGCGCTTCGTCGCCAACCGCACCCAAATCAAAGGAATCCATGGTGTCAAAATCTCCATTCTGCGAAATATGAAAAACAGGAGTCTGACTTCCCTGTGTCCGATTAGGATTAGGGATGAACGAAGGAGGTGGCATCATATGTTCATCCTTCATCGCCGTCGAGTCTTCCCTGCTTACATTCGTCGCCACGGGAACCACCCGCCTTTGTACCGCCTTCATTGGTTTCTTGACCTTCTCCACGCGTGACATCTCACCTCCTCCCTTGCCCGAACCTGAGGCATTTAAGGATTGCAGGGCCTCGTTGTCTGAGTGCGGCCTTTTCTGTCCACCCAGTTGTTGTGGATTGGGCGTGGATGAACTGCGTGCGTTCGTGTTCGAGTTGGATGAAGTTCCTTGAAATTGTGATGTGGATATCACAAAGAGTCCGTCAGATTCATCGCCCTCTATGTCAATGAAAAGTGGTGCAGCAGGGTCAGTAAAACGGAGTTCCAGTGCTGAGGCCGTCGATTCTGCAAACGCGATTGCAGCCTGATACAAACGCTCGAGTTAGCTTTAACGTACAACGCGGATAAGTAGTAGGACACACGTTAAACTCTCGCAGATGGAATGCAATAGTAATAGGCGGTTCGGCTATTTCGTATACATCAAACTCGTCGGCACTGATGGTGAGCTCTGTCGCTAGCTGTGCTCTACCTAGGAGCAGATCACGGACAGTGACGTGCAACTAGTGGATATAACACTGACCCTTTGTATCGATAGACGACTCGAGACTCTTAACATCAACATCTGTGTCTCCAAATGTCCACACAAGCTGAGGGTCACTTTTTATGCCGCGGCCACTGGGGAAGTGTTCAGTGATGTCTTTGATAGCTTTGGGGCCGATCGTGAGCCTTGACTCGTTCTCGTTCTCTGGGACACCGGGCGAAAGGAGAGAAGTAGGTACAAGAAGGGGTAAACGATGAGTTTTTATGATACCTAGCAGAACACATCTCAGGTTGCACATTATCAGTGACAAGAAATGGAGCTCACCGTGTTTGCAGTGTAGGCGTATAATGAGTCTGCTTTCCAGCGTGTCCTCGTCTTCTAGGGGCTGATCGCTGGATGGGCCTTCTATGATGACCAGCTCGCACCGTTCAACCGTTTTTTCGATAGTTCTGTGCTTGAATATCGACAGCAGTGTCTATAAGACTGGATTGATGCGGATACAGGTTCAAATGTACACGAAACGCACCTTTACTAGCAGCTGTCCTTTGACATCTTGAAGTTCGCTGCCGCCAGTCGACGGGCCTGCGCCGTTCACTCCACCACCTACGCGGTACCTCGAAAAGAACATCCTCCCATACCTGAAGCGACAATATGCGGAGAGTGAGGAGTTTGTTGCGCTCAGTGTGAAGTACCGAGTGTCTGCGTATAGAACGAGGTCATCGCCATATCGCGAGAGACATGTCAAGGCCCTGATAAATGCTTCTCGTTGAATGAGCCTGTATCTGAGCAGTGAATGATTCGAGAGCGTACGTTTGAGTGCGGCGGCGTTGAGTGTTGCCTGCATTAGTGGACGCGTCCAACTTGAGGTGACATGCCGCCACCGGTCAAGCTCGCCATCATCGGCGGTGGGCCATCCGCGTTCTATGTGGCCTCGCGGTTGCTGTCGCTCGTGCCCCACGCTGATCCGCTGTCACCGTCGCTGAAAGTGCACATATTCGACCGTCTCTGGGCACCACACGGCCTTGTCCGCTATGGTGTTGCCCCGGACCACCCAGAGGTCAAGGTACGTGCTCGACGTCGTATTCGTCTACTCCTACTCACAGCGCCCAAGAACTGCACGAACAAGTTCGACCAAACTGCTGCTGACCCACGTTTCCGATTCTTTGGCAACGTCCATGTCGGCAGCGCGCTGCACACCTCGATCCCACATGCACACCCCCTTTCTCTCTCGTCTCTCCTCCAGAACTACACACACATCCTGTTTGCAGTGGGATGTACGCTTCCGACTCTCCATCCAGATATTCCCCCGTCCTTGCATTGCGTTCCCGCGCTCTCCCTCGTGCATTGGTACACTCGACATCCCTCCAATCCGCCCGCGCCTGCTCTGGACAAGATGACCCACCTCACTCTCATAGGCAACGGAAATGTCTCTCTCGACGTCGCTCGTATGCTTCTCACATCTCCTGATGTTCTCAAGGAATACGATGTTCCCGAACATGTACTCGATGTCCTCTCCCAGTCTGCTGTCAAGCATGTCTCCATCGTCGGCAGACGTGGCCCATTAGAAGCAGCTTTTACGAATAAGGAATTGCGTGAGATGATGCACCTCCCAGATGCCTCCATGGTCCCTCTGAAGTCCTCCCTCCTCACCTTCCCAGAAGGGAAGACCTTGTCTCGCCAAGAACGCCGTACCTTGGAACTCCTTCACACTGGTTCTCAGAGTCGATTTGGAACCACACGGAAAACTTGGTCTCTCGATTTCTACCGCATGCCTATTGCGCTCACTCCGTCCCGTTCTTCCGTAGGGGCTGAGCTCACCCTTGCCCACACTCATCTGGATCCTTCCACTGGCCGTGCAATCCCTACAAACCGGAATTCCACGCTCACTACTTCCCTCGTCGTGACATCGCTTGGCTTCCATGTAGACCCAATTACGGCTTTCTTCGATCCTTCCTCTAAACACCTTCGGGCACATGACGGCCGCATCCTATCTGAGTCCGGCGTTCCCCTGAAAAACATGTACGCCTCTGGATGGAGTGCCAATGGTGCTAAAGGTGTACTGGCTACAACAATGATGGACGCATACGCGGTCGCCGAGACAATTCTGTCGGACATTAAGTTCGGTACAGCTAAGAATGCAAATATGGAGGCGACCCCGGCCGGAGAACATGGCTGCAGAATGATGCCCAGTACATTTACGCCAAACTTTGTTCCTCATCCCGATGATCCACCCGAGGAGATCAAACAAGGAATAGAGGAAGGGCTGATTACCCAGTACGATGACTGGAATATCATCAATGCTGAGGAAGTTCGCAGAGGTGCAATGCTTGGTAAAGAACGAGAAAGAATGGGCTGGGAAGATGCGAAGGAGTTCCTCTCACTCTCGCGCCGGGGCCATGGTCGTTAAAATGGATTTCCAGGATCACGGTGGCCATTAGATGTAGACATATCCAACTCATAACAATACAACACTACTCATCTCTTCCGCGGTTTTTGGCGTTTGCCCGCGGTTTCGCAGCATACCATCGCCTTAATCCTTTCTCTGGAAAACAGGATGAGGCAATGGCCGCCGCGGTCGTTTCGGTGTTGACAAAGGCAAATTCTGCAAATTACTGAACCCCGCCGACCTCGGAGGTGCGTTACGGCGTACGTTATTCTGTAGGTTAAACAATATCTCCAGGGTCACAGCCGGACGCTACTCAGCGTAGGCGAGACGAACCTCTGCCTCTTGTTTCTGTTTTGAATAAAACGCAAACAAATCTGCAATTTGCTGCTCGATCGCTTGTTTCTCCTGGTGGAGTCTTCCGACGTCCTGAGTCATAGCAGCCACCTCTCGGCTCAGCTCTGCTTTGAAGTGCTCGACGTGCGCTACATTGTATTAGTGACGCACGCTTTTGTATCTACCATGTGGTTTGCTTGCCTTGGACATTGATAGCTGTAGCCTCCTTCATGGCTTCCACGAATCGCAATCTTTCTCCACGAATCTCGTTTGTGAGTTCTACGGGAAAATGTCAATGAGAGCATCTCGAATTGGACACCGGATGCCTACCTGTCGACAAGGCACGAAGCATCTGTTCTTGCTCGTGTCGCTGTCGATTGATGATCTCGAGCACGGAATCCGTCACTACAGAGCGCAATCACAGCTCTGGATCAACATAGAGTACCAGTGCCTTGCAGTCGCACGCACCAAGCGCGGTTCGTTGTTCAACACCATTCTTCATCTGTTCTCTGACGGCATCCATCAGTTCACCGACGGATGCCTGCAGCTGACCTTCACCCGAAGCCTTGGCCTGGACGGATGATATAAGGTGTCTGATCTCACTGAGCATTCCTTGATCAGAGGCTTGTCCGTCAGGAATATCACTCTGCGAAGAGATGCCGAGGAGAGAGCAAATATGTTCAACGTTTGCAGCTACTGATTGAATATGAGCAGTGCCACCATTTACAAAGGCGTCAAGCCACTACGAAAGGTGGACGAATTCAATAGGTCAGAGGAAGGTGAAGAGTTGAGATCGATACATACTGAGTTCAATTCGTTGAGGTAACGAACGCTGTCAGTTTGTTGATCGAGCTGTAATTTCCTCTGTTCTTCGTCCGACTTGAGGTGATCCAAGATTACTTCGAGCTATAGGAAATGAGCTTAAAGTGAGCTCAAAGCGAGCCTATGGAAACCTCAGACCTTCTCTGAGTTGGTATCTGGGGAATGCGATGAGGGTATGTCGTGGTTCTCCCTTTCCATAGAAACGGCGGCGCTAGTGGATCTGTACAGAGAGGCGAGTTCGTCGAGTTTCGCGTGTATATCCGATAAATCGACAGGAGTGTGGTGGGATCTGTCCCGAAGATCACCCTCAGTTGGCAATAAGAGATGAGATGAGAGGGGGGGAACATCTGAATTCCTCGTGGTTCTGATGTTCGTCGGAGAAGGTTGCTCCGCGGCCATTTGTGTAGATTTAAGCTGTAGTTGGATCTGACCCTGTTCGATCGACGTCAGCTTTTCCATGAGAAGTGGGGCTAGCGCTGTGAGTTCTGTCTGCAGCCCCTCAAACATCTTAACAAACGAGCCCATCTTTAGATGATCCGAGTTCGCCAGGATTTGCTTCCTGATCCCTTCGAGGCTAGTCAAGATGCTCTGCAAGCTTGCCTTGTCTGTGTGGCCATTTGAGGAGGATGTTCGTTTAGTTGCAGCAGTCACCGCTTGCCCTAACAAGACTTGTATTTCGTTGGGAAGGACATGTATGTCTCGTTGGAGCGAAATGATCTGTTCACCCAACCCTGCTGTTTGATCATAGTGCTTTGCAGCAGTATCCTTGATAAGCTCTGCCAGGGGCGCTAACTGGGGTTCCATACCAACGGTGAGCGGTGACGTTGGCGGGTTTTCAACGTGCTTTCGAATGGCGGGCTCTGAGAGGTTGGCCCGTAAAGTAGCTGTTGGTGTTGCAAGTGATGCAGATGTCTTTAAGGGAGAATTTGTTGGCGGTGTCCGTACAGGTAGTTGACGCTCTGCACGATTCCTCTTAAAGGCACTCCGCACAGAACCAGTTTCAGAAAGGGGCACATTCGGCGGGTTGGGAAGTGGAATCACGATAGAAGCGTCCGAGGAGGGTGTGCCCACGACTCTGCTACAGCTCCCTCCCTCATTCTCTTCCTGGAGCTTCTCGATCTCTGCGAATGGACGTCCTTGGTGCGTCAAGTGGTTGGTTTGCGCACGCTGAAGAGCGGTCCCGATACTGGATGAAGTGACAGTACTCGGTGCTGGGCTCGTAAGTTCTGAGCGCTCGATTTGGGCAAGACGTTGCGTGACCACGGACAACGTTCCAAGGTTGGCGATCGATGGGCTTTTGGACCGAGACTGAGGATTAGAAAATTGGGACGGAGGACGAGGTGGAGAGATAGATAATGGAGAAAGTGCGTGAGGTGGTGATTTGGGAACTGGTGTGGGTGGCGGCGTTTCCTGAACGGTAGAGCGAACCAAAGGTGCCTCAATCGGCGCACTAGAAGATGTGTATTCAGAGCGCGCCTCTTCAGGGGGTGAAAGAGATTGTAGGTGTGGACCAATTTCTTTGCGTTCTGACATATTCGTTATGATAGTAAGGGTCTCGTCACCCTTTGGTTGATGCACGGTTTCGCATCCGTGTTGTGAACTGAGGACAGTATCCCTGTGTTACAGTTACAGTGAGATCTGAGAACTTGAAAAATAATACATTAGATCTCACCAAATCGCACCAACCCATCGCGCACGCTCCTGGCTAGATGTCGCGGCAAATGTTTCTCTCACTCGACCTTCAAAGGACAACTCAAAGGTTTTCAGATCACCCTCGGTGTCGGGCCGTAACACTCGCTCGTTGAGAGAGCGTACGTCCACAAACCCATCTAACCGAATGATGTGACTAAAAGGGGAGTCCTGCATCGTATGCCAGGTAATTGATAAGTGAGAGTTGTATAGTGTCACTGTGCATGCCGTCCAAGCAGGAGGATGAGACGGCGGCCGTGAGAGGTAAAGTAGAGAACCAGAGAGCACGGGCCCCGCTTTGTTGAGGGACAAAGCTTTTTCTTTCCCGGAGGGATGCGAGATCGTCTGGAAAATTTGGATGGTATTAAGTTCAGGGGCGTGATAAAGCGGAACGTAATCGTCGTCGTCTGATTCCTTGTCCTTCTTTTTCTTGAAGACGGACATGAAGTTTCGTAAGGAGTTGCTCAAAGATCTTCTCTTGCTTTTGTGTGGCGCGACAGTGAGAAAAGGACGGTGCAGGTCGCGTGTGTCAGTCCCCGAGGACGCATGGGTAGAACCAGGAGGCCCCCTAACTAGAACCGTCTCCGCCGTATCTATCATGGATTCGAACCGATGTATCAGCTGCTTCGTTGACTGGCGACGCAAGTGGGTCGGCGGGTAGGGCTCGTGAGTCATGGGTTCCTTACATTCGCCCGCCCGCTCGAATTCCTGCTCTGGGGCAGAAGTGTTGTGTGCCCTAATATGCGGCCCCATAGTGTGGAATAGATCCAGTTCACGAGGGCCACCAACACCTGACTTCGAAGTTCGAAGGGCATGCAATTCATTTGCAGGAATGTAAGGAGGCTCGGGGTGGGTTGTGCTCGTGCGCGACGTTGGAGAGGACATTGACAGGATGGTTGACGATGTGTCGTCTACACTTGACATGAGCTCTGGCGAACTCGCAAGGGTTCCGAGAAAAAGAGTAGCTTTTTCGAGCACCAACCGGACAAACAAACTCACTGGTAGGCGAGTGTTCAGTTGCAATCTCGACTGAGTGATACACCACAGCCGGTTTGATATCAAACCCTGTACGAGGAATGTTCTCGATTGTGGATACAATATACGTGCCTTGCCATTGGCTGAAGCATCCATGCATTGAATGGCGATTATACATTGAGATGGGTAGTTAAGCAAGATAAGATACGTAACGTCTAGTTGCCGGCAGGTGAGGGTTGTGGCGTCATATTTTCCGGTACTAGAGTTTGTCTTGGTTGAGATGGCACTAAAAGAGAACGAAAGACATACGTGGAGGTAATTGGGGCCGTGTGCCTTCGCTGAACACACGGGAAAGCAGGACACCGACACCCTCGAAAACGCCGAGCAGAATGCCACAGGCAATGGCTGAGCCTAGTGCGGATCTTGGACCACCTGCAAATACATGAGCAAGTGCGCAAAGATGATGGTGTATGCGGCTCCGAGAGGAATTTGGCGTGAAAAAGACTTACTGCGAGCAGCTAAGCAACCGCCAGTCATGAAGCCGGAGATGATGGCATTCCAAGCATCTTCTTTTTGCCGCCAGCCCTTGACTGCGCAGTCGAATGTCGAGAACATGCCACCCCAGACTCCAAAATTGCCTCCGGTCACGGGCGCTCGCGCTTTTATTGTCGAGATGGCACCGACAAAACGCTCGCCCTGTCAAGAGGAATTAACGGGTGAAGACAGAGCGACTGAGGAATGAGACGCCTACTCGCGGTGAGTTTCGGGCTCCCTTTATGCCGTGCCATATGCCACCGCCCACGGCACCCATTGCAAAGGCCCCTCCAAAGTCATTGAGGATTACCCATGGACTAGAACGACGGTGAGTTAGGTCCAGAAGGAGAGATGGGGGACATTACCAAGGGTCTCGTGTGTGGTCTGCGTGAGACATGGAAGATGGTTTTAATGGACTGCTTGCAACGGGGCAAACGCAAAGATTTTCTGTTGAGGGTAGGCCTGAAAATGAATGCGCACGTGACCGTGCTAATGAAACCAAGTGAGCCGTTAAACTCGACTTTGAACGCGTCGCAGACAACGTTGAACACGGCGGGGACGACGACCAGAACGTCCTCGACGATGGGTGGAAAAGCGCGTAGAGTGTCTCTGGCGTTCGTCGAGTTGCCGTCGTCGCGAACCCCGCACAAGCATCTCCCGCACGTGTCATCAGCGGGCCATAAAGAAAACGCGTTGTCTCGTTCATCTGCCTCTCAGATGAACTCCAGCACGCCCCCTGCACCCGCACCCAACAAACGAAAGCTCGATGTTGATGCCCTCGTCGCCGACCAGCCAGCAACCAAGAAGCCGAAACAATCACAGGCTGCCTTGCTACCACCCGTTCCAAACGCGACCGACGAGTTTCCCAACGGCTTCGTCTATTGCCATCAGTGCAATAAGAAACGCGACGCCACAGGTCCATCTCACTCCACCTTCCGCAGCTCATGCACTCACATCACTCTCAGTCTCTGTCCGTTGCACCGCAAAAGACCGCAAGGGTGGCAGGTGCAACGCAAAGTACTGCAAACCTTGCCTCAAGAATCGCTACGGTCTTCTTCTTGAAGACATCCTCGCCGATAGCGGAACAGACCTGGATGATGACGTCCACGGGGTGGACTATCACTTCAGGTGACCATTCTAACCTGTTCTACCAGATGGAACAGATCAATAACTTGTTATCAGGTGCCCACGATGTGATGACGTCTGCAATTGTGTTGCATGCAGAAAGGCCAAGGGCTTGCAACCAACGGGGTTCGTAACCGTCCTCGTAGACGAAATTCAAACTATATAATATGTGTTCCAGGAATCTCGCTAACGCAGCACGCCAATCCGGCCTCACGTCAGCCGCTGATGTGCTACGTCAAGATCCCAAAGCAGCCGTGAGTCTGCCATATCATGGTCGTCAATGCATCTAAACCGCTCTTCAGGGTCCAATGGCACATAAGCCGGGCGATAAGAAGACGACATCACAGGAGGCAATGCACGGAGTTGCTTCAAAGCACGACAGTAACATCAAATCCCTCTCAGCGCCAGTCAAAGGGAACGCCAAACAAGTTGCTCAGTCTTCGAAATCGGTGACAGTCGCCAAGGCTAAACCTGCGCCAAAGGCCAAGGCCAAAGCTCCCTCTAAACCAAAGTTGCTCGCAAAGCCGATCTGGACATGCGTGGGTACTGCTCTATCACGAACTGAGGCTGAAGAACGTATCAATATCCGCGAGTTTGCCCTGCGATTCTCCTCTGCCTTGGAGCTCTCCCGTGGTCATCTGGATGAACTAGATGAAATAAGGTCGTCGCGAACTCGCAATTTGGAGGATGAGGACGACGATTTCGTCCCCTGGGTTAGTGAAACGTGTGTCAAATCACTTCTTCTTGGTCTCTTGGACATACTAGATGCCAAAGGAGATCGCGAGAAGGTGGGTCACATTGTACATGTGTGCACCCTTATTGATCCTGATGGAACTGGTAGCATCTGAAGGCTACCATAAAATCAATACGAGAAAGTGGTGGGAACCTCAACAAGATGTGGGCTGCTCTCGCCACTCTCCGCGACTGGCAAGAAAATGCGCCCGCGTCTTTCCGCTTCAATTCCACATGCTTTCCTCTTTCTTTTCCGGATCCTTTGCCTCCCCCGGAATCCCTTTCTATGATCCGGACACGCAGCGGAGCCAATCAGTCCAGCACAGGGAGTGTCAATGTTCTGCGCACACCTCAGCTTATTCCAGTGATTTCCGCACTTGTCAATGCTACTATCGAATCCGAAGTGGTGAGACAGGAGCTCGATGCCGGAGTCCAGGAGTCCAAGGAACGGGCCAAGGAAGCACGAGAAGCGCACCGCATCGAGAATGAGCGTTTCGAGCAGGAAAAGGAGCGCGAAAAGACGACAGGGAAACGGGTAAAGGCATGTTGCTTGCGCTCGAAAACCACGTTAACAAGAGTCTACAGCTCGACAAGTCAAAAACTGAATACCACAAGCGCATCGTGGCAGCCATCGATGATGGGTTGAAAGTGGCTTCCTACGCAACCATTCTTCGATCCTCACCTTTAGGAAGAGACATAGAAGGACGTGTATACTGGGCTCTCACGCCGGGGATGAACGAACGAGAGGACGCTCTGGACTTACTTCAATCGTATTCTCAGGGACGTGCCCACAGGTCATCAAGGTCTCGTCGCAAGCCCCTGGTGCCGTCCGAAGAAGATCGTAGTGCTCTCAGAAAGTGGCCCTGGTTCGTTGCCGTTTGGGGGAAGAGACCTCCGATCACAGAACGTACCCTCGTTGATGATTCTGACGAGGAGGAGGAGGAGGACGAAGACGACGACAACGGCGAAGAACAATGGTGGGGATTCTGGGAGCCTGAGGAAATCGTGAAGTTGGCGTCTTGGGTCCACTTCAAGGCTGGCCTGGAAGACATATCCGAGCAGACCTCTAGCCGGGGTGCCAGTGCACCTTCCAGATCCCGCACACGATTCTCGGATTCGGATGTAGACATGGCAAATTTGACTGATGATGAGAGCGTTGACGACGATCTAGGCGATGACACGGAGGCCGGCATGATCCCAACCAAAAGTGAGATCGCGACCCTGGTCAAGGAGTTGGAACAGTATGTATCACTTCTCCGGGGGAGGATCAAAAGGGAGGAAGAATTTGAAGACGCTCGCCCAGTCAGGAGATGAGAGCTTGCTCTAGTTATTGCCACACCATACCGCAGCGCAGTGCGTTTGGGGGACGTTCCAAGGTTTAATATGTTATACCCTATTTGTTAATAATGATAGAGTACCCGGGTCGAGGCACACCTATAGGCTATAGCTTGATACTTAACACCGTACGATTGCACCATCTACTAGAGGCTGCATTTCTGTTATTGCACGTGGGACGCGAGTTTCGCAAGGAGATCATTATCGTCGATGGAACGCTCAATGCATTTCGAAAGTTGCTCCGCGAGACGAACAGCGAGCACGTGTTTACACTGGCAACCGCACTCAGCCATGACGTGGGGTATCAAACATTTCGATGTGCAGGCCTACCATGAGATGAGATTCGCTCATCAGGACGGCGAATGCGAACGCAGGGCAGGTGCAATAACAAGACATATGTGGTGACCAACTCAGACGGGGAAGGACGCTGTACGTCGCGGTAGAACCAAGGACTTCGTAGAGGCATCTCCCCCACGGGGTCCGATACTTGAGCACTGCAACGTCATATGAGCGAACGCATGCGATGGAGAGAGCAAGGGGCCACATACCGCTCTCGTGATCCACAAGATCAAGCGCAGCCAAGAGCGTCGTATCCGGGAACAGTGCACGAAGCTTGTCGATCCCTTCCTCGACTTTCAGTATGAACGTGGCATAGACATCAGCACCAGGATTCCGACACAAAGTTTGCGGAGTCAGAAGGCTCACGGCTGTCCTCGTCGATAGAGCTCACGATGGCTTGTACGACGTGCCCCAGACTTGGGATGGTGGTGGTAGACATCAAAAGGGTCGGGCGTTTATCTAACTGGTCTGGCAGCGGCGCCGTGCCGATGCGTTGCGTGTTTCAGAAAGCCTCCTGAGTCTGACGCGCTCGGTTCCGCGCCTAACCAGATCGCGATCATACATTATCGTCGTCGAGATCATCTCATGGCACCTTCCGACTATCTCTTCGTCTTTGCACAAGTACACGAAGAATTCCGCGTCCCAGAGCTCCAATCTATAGCAGACCTCCATGGCTTCCAGGTCGGATTCGATCGCTATACCACCGAGGACCTCGCCAGCGCTGTCAAACGGCCGTTCATGCTTCTCAGGTTGGAAATGGAGGAGCATGCGAGGCATCTCGCTAACAGATGTATATTGATCAAGTACGCCCACAGTGAGATCTTGACTGCGTCGTTCACCCTCGTTCACCAGGTCGATCTACGAATTCTACGCGCAGGGATCGACCTACGACGAACTACATGAAGCGAACGAGCGCGTTCGGTCTCTCTGGGAGCATTATATCCTGGATACCTCCTTCAAGTTCACCGTGAACGCATACAACCATGGACTTTCTCAGCGTCGACAACGCGACGTGATCGAAAGCTTTGCCTACATGGACTTCTTGGGAAAGATCGACATGAAAAACCCAGAGATCACGCTTGGGGTGTTCGAAGAATGTACGTCTGCTTGAAAAGAAAAGAAAGGGTGACGTAGCTACATCTTGGTTTCAGACGAGGATGACCGCAGACCCGACGAAGGCCGAAACGTAGACGGGGAATTTAAGCAAGTCTATTTCGGCAGGCTGGTGCGTTCTCGTGTGATCACGTCCTCATCCGTCTAGGCACCGGCGTGTCGTATGTACTAATCACCGGCAGGTCGCAGAGGGCACGGCGCGACACCTCATCCGGATGTTTGACGTGAAAAAACGAGCGTACTTTGGGAATACGAGCATGGAAGCGGAGATATCATTGCTGATGGCGAACCAGACACAGGTGAGCTGCCTCTTATCATGATCACGGGCCGACTGCGCGAGCTGCGCACAGGCCGCACCAGGCAAGCTCATGTACGACCCCTTCATCGGAACTGGAAGCATGGCCTACGTGCGTACCTGACGGATGACTGCGCGAGTACGCAAACTAACTCGACATCGTCACCAGACGACGGCTTATTTTGGAGCATACGTGTACGGGTCTGACATCGACGGTCGACAAATGCGGGGAAAAGGTCAAGTCTACAACTCTGGTCCACATGGCTGCAACCCCCTGACTAGCTATCTGTCCCGAAGCTAAAACACCCGGTGTCATCCGCGCGGCTGCTCAATATGGGGTGGCACAGCAGATCATAGACCTTTGCACGTTTGACGTCACGCACCACCCCTGGAGATGCGGCGGACTCTTTGATGCTGTCATCACGGATCCACCGTGTAAGTGACCCGGTCCGATCTTATCCTTGTCTCGTGAAACGAACCACTGACGAGGACGCGCGATAACAGACGGCGTGCGTGCCGGCGCCAAGCGTCTCGGCCGGAAGAAACTCCGCAATGACAAGCCAGCTCAGATTCCTCGATCGTAGGTATTCCTCGCGTTCACGCAGATCGCGGCGGCCACTATCGACGTGTTTCAGAGACCCTACCGAGCCGTACATTCCGCCCACAAAACCATACGAGCTCTCCGCCCTGATCGCCGATCTCGTCCTCTTTGCTCGCTACCAGTTGAAACCCCACGGATTGCTCGTGTTTTTTCTTCCCACTGTGACAGAGACGTACGAGGAGGTAGACGTTCAAGCCGCGCTCTGCGAGGGGATGGAACTCGTGGCGAATTCTGTGCAAGGATTCGGAAGTTGGGGTAGACGGGTGGGTTCACGGACTGCCTCGGTGGGGACTATCACAGACTAATTTGATGCTCGTAGCTTATCACGATCCGCAAGGCGACGATGGAGAATTATCCACCGCCTACGTTTGAATCCGCTGACGTCAATGACTCTACGGCAAGTTTGCATGCTCCAGCCCACAAGGATTTTAGGGAAAAATATTTTCAGGCGTTTAAGAAAGCAAGTGAACAATGACAGAGCTTCCCGGAAGACTAAAGGATGTAGCATTGGAATATGTACATGTAGTAGGGTATAATTGTCAGTATACAAGAGTAAATACGAAAACTAGGAGCAGTCACGACAGACATTAAGCATGGGGTTCCCTGGTGTCCGTAAATATCCGCGCTTCTTCTCTATCAGCTTTTACATCTAGCTCATCGCTCTGGAGACTGATTGTCACGAGAGGTCCTTTATCGATTTGTCCTCTTCCGTTGCAGCTTCAAGTGGTGAAACCATGGGGACAGCACGTTCCGCTGCCATGGATTCGTCCAGCTCTCTGCGGGCCTGCCGCGCTTGTACAAAGAATATGGTCACTGCAAAGGCGAGCACGACCGTGCCATTGAGAATAATTGCATTATTCATATTATATGGCGGGTTCGCGGATGCGGATGCGCGAAGGGCGCCTTCGCCTGAGTCGAAACGCATTAATTGGTATGACAGACAAAAGAGCGAGACAACACACCGAGGATAAGGATGATACCGAAAAAGTTACCACTGAGAGGAATGAGTGAGATTGAAGGGCGCTGCGGATAGTGTGCTCACCTGCACCACAACAGGGCTGCGCTGGCATCCGCATTTCTGGTGAGCTCCACTCCGAGCTCCAACCCAATAGGAAGCATCGTCACGGAGCATATCCCGATGACGACGAAGATGGAAAATAGTGCGGCGATATTATTTGGTCGGACTGGGGAGGTCAGCGGTATTGAAGTTGGAAGAAAAAAGAGAGCCCACCAGCCCAGATCAAGGAGAACCAACCGGCTGCTACAATTGGTGCCAGGATCTTGAGAGTGATACCCAGCCTATGAGTGAAGATTCGATCGAACAATGGCGCACTGATGATGGAAGCGACTATGCCCGAAAGGAGTAAGCATGCACCAAGTATACCTGCGGTCGTGTCCGAATAACCCATAGGTTCCTGGGAGGTGGGGGTTGTGGAGTCGGGTGGCGGGCATACAGGGGAGAGACGGTACTTACGAACCACTCGGCTGATAATACACTGAGAGCATTGGTAGCGCCAACGAATACACCAAAAAGGAGAGTGACGATGATGAAATCGAGGCGTTCGTGAAAGGTCATGTACGCGTCTGATGAAACCGGTCGACCTAGGAGGGCGTAACAGAGAGACGTCAGGGTTTGTGGGGGTTTGGAACCAGCGTAGGCTAGACAGATGAGGGATGAGTTGGTGTGGTTGGGAAAGGGGTGAAACCTTACTAGGGGGAGTAGGAGGGGCACTGGAGATGAGGAAAACGGCGGGGGTGACGGCGGTGGAGATGACCGCTAAAACAAAAATCTGCGGGGATGATGAGGTGATAGTGTAGCGAGACAGGGACGACTGACAGATTGGCGGGCGGTTCCAACCAGGGGAGAGAGGAGTTGGCCAATTGCGCCGCCTATCGGATTAGCTGGATGGGAAAGTGTGTGAGACGGACAAGGAGTGGGAAAGCGAATGGGCGGACCGATTGCGATGACCATGGTTGCCGTGGTGCGGCCCTTGAGATCAAACCATTTTTCAGAGTATATGGGACCGAGGACCTGGAAGACGGGTTGCGCGAGTGCAGAGAACAACTTTGGGAGGCAGAAAATGAGGTGGAATGGACGGGAAATTCGAGGATGTGGACTATTACCTGGCCAAGGATGAGGAGAGCATAGGTGGAGTGGGACGAAAGAGAGGAAGTGGTGCCGGCATAACGGACCCATCCCGAGATGAGGGTCAAGAGAGCACCGGCTTGCGCCTACCGAGGAAAAGATGAGCGCAGAGGGGGGGAGACGGACGGGGAGACATACGCAACGAAGGATGCCGATGCGAGAGCAGAAGACGGGGACGAGGAGGGAGACGGGTATGTATACGCAAGAGAGGATGTTACCGAGCCAATTGACTTGGTCTACGGTGATGCCGAACTCGGTGGCAGCTGGCAACGATGGGTAAGAGGGGGATGTAGACGAGGACGAAGAGAAGGGCACCTTCTGTGGATATTGGACCAAACCAAGCCCAGGGCATGCCGGTGACGAAGCCGAGAAGGACCTAGAGCGCGGGTGAGAGAAGAGCATGAAAAAGGGAAGAAGGCGTACGAATCCGAACAGACCGGCGAACCTCTTCCTGTATAGTCTGTAGTGGACATGAGGGGGAGGCGTTGGGGAAGACAAGGAGGACTTGTCCAGGGATGAGGAGGCGGTCATCACGGTCGTCGAAGCACAACTGGTTTGGCGCGCGAGGACGGATTTATGTCTGATATGAAGTTGACATGTGACATATCTAGTTTACGGCATCCCGTGCTCGTCCCTTTCGTTTTCGGAACAGACTCGGTTCATCGGAATTGAACCGGTTCGTCTCTCCTGGGTCGTAAATCTCCCCCAGTCCCAGATCGACCGTCCTCTTCCGTAGCTTGAACGACCGCACGCTCTCCTCCTCCCCCTCCTCCTCCCTCGCACTCCGCTTCTCACCCCGCACCGCTTCCGCTCCCTTGGTCACCACCGTCCACGTCCCAGGTCCACCCTCCCCCTTCCGTTGCTCTGCCTCCTCCGCATCAGGGTCTTTGTATCCGAGCGACGCCGGCGTGCTGTAATTCGCGTACGGATCGGACGGCTTTCCCACCTTGGCCTTCACCTTGGGCGCGCTATCCCTCGGTCCCCCAGAAGAACTCGCCCCTGCACGTCCAGACGCGACATCCACCGCATACGCAGCCTCTGCGGCCTACACCCTCCCTCAGTCGTCCGTCGGTAACAGTCCACTAGACGTACCTTTCCGACGCTCGCCATGATCCCCTTCTCCTCCTCCCTTTCCCTCACTCGCTTCTCCCCTTCCTTGTACAGCCCCCTCACAAATCGCTCCACATTCCCCTTGTGGCGCAGTCCATTCTCGTGTTGTTGTCGTGATGGCTTGTCGTCCGCGATATAGATGTTGCAGTACTTGCAATGGTATCGTTTGTGCGACACCCAGTATTCCGACATGACAGTAGCCAATCAACGACACCTGATTATGTAATATACCATCCCACAATGCAGTCCTCGATAGCCTGCGTCCAAAGATCATCTGTCTGGATCCCGCCACAGAGTGAGTACATTGATGTGGACGATGAGTGAAATGACTTTGTTGCTTGACAATACAGTACTGACATATCCCCATCAAGACCAGTGCTACCATGACAGACTACGATCCTGATGACGTTGAGATAATCCAAGATGCCGAGGACATGGAGGAAATAAACGCCCTCACAGAACTTGGAACGACACTGATCCAGGCGATCCTTGAGAAAGAACCCATCGACAACATCCGAGACCTCATCGACGCAGGCGCACCCCTCTGGTTCCAGGACAACCAAGGAACCTCTCCCTTGCACGCCGCCGCGTATGTCGGCAACGACCAACTAGTGAAACTCCTCCTCGAGGAAGGCGCATTGTGGAACGCAGGTAAATCCCTCGTGTCTTATCCCTGTTCGCTTACATCGTACGCGCGTCAGTGGACAACCTTGGAAATACCGCTGGCGACATCGCCCTCTCCATGAACAACGACACATGCTATACCCTCGTTCGTGACGCTGGAATTCGCGCAGGTACTTCATGCACAAGTGCACTTCGTTCACCTTCACTGAAGCTCTGACAGAACTGCTTCTTGCCCTTGTCTCTCTAAACTCATCCACGATTGAAACCCCCTCCTCCTTGGTGATTCGTGCAGATGACACCTCGGCAGCCGGTTCCACCGACGCCTTTTTGGCCTCACGCTTACAATACACCAAAGATCCTAAGGGTCAAGAGATATGCCTTCTGAAACTCGAGGATGGTGGAGAAGTAGGTGTCATGATGGGTTGGGAACGTGGTATCAGTAAGCCGGTCGTCTGTCTACCTGACGACGTGCGTGTTGCATACGACAATGTCCAGTGCGCAAAACGGTCGACGAACTTTGCTCGAGTCACCCAAAGCTGGACACTGGATTAAGGGTTCTCAATATCGGATTTGGTCTAGGCATCGTTCGTGCATCCCGCTTCCGTTCTTTGCGCCATGTATGACGTTTGCCAAGATCGACACCATGTTCCAGTCACTTTCCAAACCACCCTCTCTCCATGTCATCGTCGAGGTACACCCTGATGTGCTCGCCCACATGGAAGAAGAGGGGTGGCACAAGAAGGCAAATGTGAACATTCTCAAAGGCAAGTGGCAAGATGTGTTCTCCAGCGAAGAATTCCTTGGGCTGGGCAAGTTTGATATCGTCTACACTGACACATTCGCGGAAAACTACGGCGGTGAGCTCACCGTACTTGGCCAAAGGTTACCCTCTAAGCACACTTTGCAGAGCTTCACAAGTTTTTCAAACGTCTACCAGATCTCCTGGACGGGCCGGACGCTCGATTTAGTTTTTTCAATGGGCTATCCGCGACAAGTATGTCCGAGTCTCTTCCTCGGAATTCTAACTCACTAGAGGTGTCCAGATGCGCTTTTTTACGACGTCTACACTCGCGTGTCTGATTGTCACCTGTCTGAAATCGGAGCCGATGTCCATTGGCACGATGTTGAGGTCGGACAAGACGATGCAGAAGGCGACGATGAACGATGGGGTGGAACACGAAAATACTTTACGCTGCCCATATACCGCCTACCAATTGCTCAGCTTAAGAAAGAGTAACGATCTTTGTGACTTGTAATTTGATATCACCATGCAGGACAATGAAAAGTAAAACATGTGCCTTCAATTACTACCACGGCGGGGCCAGCCTGGATATATTCATCATGTCATCTTCTTGCTATCATACAAAGCAGCACTCCCACAAGGAACGTCTTAGGAGTGGCGTGGGAGTGGTCACTGCTTTGCTATCAACGCCCTCGTGAAATCGGCAGTGAACAACGGAATCCCATGTGGGCTGTGAATCCAAGCCTGTGTTGCCAATCAGACTGTTGTCATGTCGTCCACTGCCTTCCCACTCACTGATAACAGGCTTGCTTCTGTGACACGACCATCCCGCCCGGTGCGCCTCTCATCTACAGCTAACTTACCTACGACGATATAATTCCTGGAGCTGGTCCTCCCCCCAACCGACGACTTCACCACACCCAGCCATCTACCGAAACCCGTCTCTCACTCCTGCAGCACTCCAGACATGAGCGTTCCCTTCTCAGTCGCCCCAAAGCGAGCCACCGTCGATGTTGCAGTGGTGCGCTGATCCCCTTGCTCTCTTCCGCTTTTGCCCCGAAAGGCTGAATTGTGATCAGGAAATATCTCGCCTTCAAGTTCCGCCGACGTTGCCATTTGAATTAAAGGATCACGTTCGTCATGCCGTCTCGTCTCTGTTGCTCGGACCAACTCATCTCCTCACGCAGGTGTCACCCAATACATGGGAGACCCGTGTGTCGGCCCTCGCCCGGTTGGTATCGCGGTACAGTCGGCCCACCTTTGAAAGAACCTACCTGGCCATCATCTTGGTGTACGTCTCCATCTCCACCATCTCCAGTATACTTGAATCCTGATATCTCACCTCGTGGAGCTTGACCTTTTTGGTCCCCATCACGACCTACTACCTCGCCCTCCAAGCGCTGGATAGCCCTACCCGCGACTTTGACCAACAGCTGTGGCTCGCCCGATTCAGCTCGTTCGCGGTCACGATCGCAACATGGATCGTCATGTCCGTGCCCATCATCGTTTGGAAATATATGGTGTGTTCCCGTGTCGTATCTTTCTGCGGACGACTTGTTTATTTTGTTATGTCCCAGGGAAAAGTACGTGTTGTGAAATTGGTCGATCAATGGACCAGGGAGGATGCGCTCGCTGCCCCCTCGTACGGAGCTGCTCCCGTTTGGGCGGCGAGTTCACCCAGGATGTTTAAGGATGCCATCGTACGTGAACCAACATGCTCTCACACTTTTCAGCGCCGAATGACCAACTTTTAATCTACCCCTGACAGGTATTGGCGGTAACTGTTCCCCTGACAAAGAAGAGCCATTTCGACCGCGACAGTTCCTTGCCACCGGTAAGGCACCTTTTACTATCATTTATCCCCTGTGCAACGAACTGAGGACATTAATTTGATACGTCTAGTACGTTGCCACGGGTGACGACACTCTGCCTCCTTATGGGGTCTCAAACGTGGCCCAGTGGTCGAAAGATCGCAAAGGCGGCGTCAAATACGGCGATCTTCCGATCTACACAAACGACGAGTCGAATGCAGTCTAAATATGGGAGAAGGACAGATGACCAGGCAGTTGGAAAGTCCGATTTGCAGACCATAAAAGATCGCTGAATGTGTACTGGTAACACTTTTGTCGATGCGTTGATCGCTCCCCTGGCTGGGTGAGTCTGTACGAGTACCAATGTAAAATTTGATATGCTTTATGTGCGACGCCGATGACATCATTCTCGAGAAGCTGATTTGCAGTGTGAAACCATAGATTACTCAAATATATCGATGCGCTTCGTAGATCATTCTCCCTTATTCGCCATTATTCATTCATCCTCGTCAGAATCGCTTTCCACCGGCAATGTCATCATGTCATTAAGACTTTCCAATCAAAAAGTGCGCTGAGCTCGCAGCATCACACTCTACAGTCACTACTCACCAGTGAACAAAAGGTTGGAGAACCCGCGCAACCTGTTCGAGTTCCTGGATGAACGTTCCCTTTAGCACCTGATCATCGGTGAACCTATCGGTGAGCAGACGCGAAGCAGATCAATGCGATAAATTGATCAAGAGGCAACCTCGACACGTACTTCTGTGAGACCGCTAGAGATCGACATTTGAGAAGGTCAATGTCCCTGCGTCCCAAACAACTGGTAGGTGATCAGCGGGCCGACGGAAGATCGGTAACGCGTACTCGTGGTTCTTGTCCACCCCCTTTGGCGCTGTCTTGAGCTCATCTTCAGCGCCAAAAACGTTCTGGCGCTTTCCTTTTGGATGTGGGCGTGGCTCGCCGAAATGCGCCACGAACTCTGGCCCTGAGATGATCTCACGGAGACGGTCCGAAGAATGTTTGATATGATTCCTTGCGAAAGGCAAAGGGATGATCACCAAGGCTCCTGGGGATGTGCAAGAGCTCACCTCATCGTATCGAGTTCGTTCTTGGCTGGGCACCATGCCCCAGCGGCAAGCGTGCTTTCACCTCCTGGTTTGACTGGATGCAGAACGTGAGCACGGAGGGACAAGAGATTAACCAAGGAAACGACAAACTCACTCTGTCTGAAATCACGCAGGCTCAGACATGACATGACAATCACAGAAACAATACTCACATATGATCTCAAGGGTTGCACGTCAGATCAACCGCCAAAGTGATGGTCCTACGGAAACTCACAGAATGCAAATATCCCTTTCTTTCCGCTCCTCGAGAAACTTGCAGAGAGTCCAGTCTTATAGGGTGTCTTGTCGTTGCTGAAACGAATCTGCAGCTCGCTCAGTAAGACGACACGGGTGGATGAGGTTACACGGACATCGCGGTATATCCGATGAATAACGTCCTTGGGAGGTAACTGTGGAATCTGTGGATCTACTTCAGTAAGCATCGTGGTGAAGGCCTCCACGAAATTTTTGAATTCCTTCTCGCATCGTCGATAGACAGGCTCTGAGTTACATTGTGAGCGACGGCGGTAAACAGCGGAGGGGTATGGTACCATGAAGTTTGAACCTAGGGTATGCAAATACGGTTCGTGATAAAACAGAATGGCAGCGAAAAGTGTGTGCTCACCAGACGCGATCATTGCATGCTGGGTCCCGCATGTGCGTCAGGAAATCCAGCGTGTGCTGAGACACCTGGCCGTCTGGCGCTATCGAGTGGCTTATCAGTCGCAAAGGGGGGACAAGAAGGAACGACATATGCACCCCATCCGGCCGTTGGCGCCTCGACGACTTTACCGACCACCTCTTGACCATCCTTGAGCTCGACATCACTGTCGCGTTCGTCTTCGGCGGTATCCTCAACGACTTTGCGCTTTTTCTTTGCAGGCGTCCTCTTCTCTGGCGTCTTCTGCCCCTGTTTGGACTTGGACTTGGGAGTGGGAGTGTTGCCTGCAGCGGGCCTGTCCTTCAATGAGTTTTGCGTGCGTTTCGAGGACGACGCGACCCGTCGACGTTTCTTTTGCCGGGTCTCGGCCATCCTCGCATCGTCAGACTCCTCCGAGTCGAGCGCGTCGCTATGCAGAGAAAGTTCTGCGTCTTCATCGTCGCTGTCAGAGACACGTTCCTCCCTTACATCTTTGGCTGGCCCAGACTTTGAGCGCGTGTTCGCAGGTCTCCCCACTTTGATGCTGCCGCGCTTCGTCATGGCATACAAGTATTGAGTAGCGCAGGTATTGTTAAGATTCGGTGCCGACACCAACTTGAGCAATTCTAATGAGTCACCGACGCGACATGACAAAGCAGAGTGGGGTAAGGACAAGTAGACTCATATGACGCCGTTCGCCCTCCACAATTGTGATTTTATCGACAGACAACTCGACCGTAACGTTGTATGGACATCCACACCACCGTGTCCTTGCGTACCAACTGGGTTTGCCAAGCTTTGGAACGATAGGAACATTCTTCAAGGATGAGTCCCATCCACACAGCGATGCAGGCCAGGATCTGAAAGAGAACTTGTGGGATGCCAACACACGTGCAAACCATTACAGGGAGCCGCTAGCTCCTCTGTCACTCTGGCAGTTCTGGATCCTCGAGTTCGAGGATAGATCCATTTGAAGAGTTCAGCTCAAGTGATGCGTGGCGTGGTCCTACTGGGTGCATTGCTAGATAGTGCTGCGCTACTTGTTGAATGCAGAATACAGTTATAAGTACGCGTCTTCACCTTGTTAGAATGTGACCATCGAACAACCGTGAGGAAACCCGAGATGAACTGAAACGAACGGGAATGGGTGAAGACGGTCAATCGTCCTCGTGGATACAAATCTTCTGTTCTGTTGCTATGCGAGGTGCCTCGACCTGCCCCTCGGCAGGCCCGTCGCTGTCAGCAGCGGCGGGTTCCTCGCGGGCACTAGGCCCAGGAACATCTTCATCCTCATCTCCGTCCTCATCCGTCTCCTCCCCGGGTCTCTTGAACACGAGCTCCTTCCCGTTAACCAGCCTACGCTTCTTCAAGGGCATACCCGAACTGCCAGACTGTCCTCCACCGGGGCCTGCTCTGTCTGAAGACTTGACCTTTGCACGTTCCTTCTTTTTCAACCTTTTTGCACGATTCTTTGCTGTCTTTGATTCTGCGATATCCTCGGCTTCTTTGCGCCGTCGCTCAGACTCTCTTGTTTCTGTTTCCTATTAGGTCACGTTGAGCCCAGCGGAGAAAGATATCGCGAAGAGACACACCGTTCTGGCCTCCTCCTCCATCATCTTGAGCCTCTCATACTCCCGCCTCCTGCTCGCTTTGTATACGTGAAACTCGCCGCTCCCTGCACCAGCACTCGAGCCTTGCACGTTCTTCATCATCTCTCGTGCAGGACGTATTGTCTTTTCCTTTGGTGGAGCGGGGATAAACGCTGCTTTGCTGGGATCTTTGAGGAGGCGTTCCAGTTGTGAACGCTGACGCTCGAGTGGGGTGACTGCATGGCGAGAGGTCCCTGGTGCTGGGGATGCAGAGTGGGAGTTGGGTGCGGGCGAGTTTGACGTTGACATGGATCAAAATCAAGTTGTAATCCAAAACATCCATCAACAACATTATTTAGGCTTGCTACATACAAGTCTCTAGAATACATGCCATCATGAATACATGTCGTTTCTATACCACTGCAGTCCAATGCTCGTCAGAAAGACACGACCAGAGGAGCAGGGAAACTCACAAAGTACTGCGTTCACGCAACCATCGTTCTCTGGATTGTTGGTTATTTGTGCGTACTTGCCGAACACGACCTTGCCACCCGTCGTCACCATCCCCAACTCCGAGACGTTGACTTCGATCACTGTCCCCTTGGTCAAAACACCGAGCTGGGTATACATTGGTGATTGGGGGTTTTTCTTGACACCTAATATCTGCAACTGGAACGTCGCCTTCAGGTCCGCTATTGAAACGATTAAATAACGACATCAAAGTGATACTCAGCGGGCGCACTCACGATGGGTGACGTTGGCTTTTCTGTATCGCAGAGCCATCGGTCTGATGAACCGTTCCATTTTGACGGGTTTTCGCGTAAAACCTTCGCCAACAAAGGTAGCTTTTGTCACCATCCGCTTCCACGATTTACTCTTGCTTTTGCCCGTCTTGACGACCTTGAACGTCTCGTCCTCCGCGATCCCCCGAACCTTGGGTAATGGAACAGAGTATTTTGCAGCCTTGTCTTTGCGCTTTTGTTTGATGGCCGATGACAGTGCCTTGGCATCTTTTTGGCCCTCGCGATCGAGAAGGTATGTAGGAAGGGCACCATCTGGAACTGCGGAAGAATCAGCCTGCTTGACATTGCGTTCGTCGTGCGCTTTGAGTGTCTTCTTGAGCTGGACTTTTTCTGCGTGACGCTTGGCATGAAGAATTTTGGCCTTCAAACCAAACATTTTTTGGGCAATCGCGGACGACTTGTGAGCGGCACGAGCCTCCCTCTTGCGCCTGGAGAGCCACAGTTAGATGGATCAGCAGGAGGTATCGCTGGAGGCGCTTACTTCCGTTCGTAGTAGTCCAGTCGTCTGCCATGTCGTTTGATATGCTCCTCGATATATTCGTTCTACAATTCGTAGATCAGACCGTATAAACGTTTTACTATCAGCATCTCAAATACCTGCGGCTGTCTGGGGCGTCAACGATGAAATGGAGCAGCGGCGGGAACAAGACTTGCCATGGTGCACCGGGTGTGCTCACAGGAAGGGGTTGCGGCAAGTGCCGAGCCTGTGCCAGCGACGAAGCCACGAGCGCAGTTGAACGCGACCACGACCGCGTCCTCGCTCAGAATCTCTTTACGACTAGATCTATATCATACCACTCGTAATGTGGCAGGACTCGAGCAACCACTATGGCGCGTCTTCCTCTCACAGCCCTTATTACCCAACGCATGCCCAGCAAAACGTACCCCTCCAGTTTTACGCCGCAGGTTCCGACCAGGGCCAGTACTATCCTGGCTCACGTTCGAGTCTAGAAGGGAATATGGGTACTTCGGGCCCTATCGCGTCCGGAGGCGTCGCTCAGGCGTACGGTGGTACTATTCAGCAGCCCGGCGGTTGGTGGACAGCTTTTGGCACCGGTGGATTCGAAGGCGAGCCTCCTTTGCTAGAAGGTGAGGCGACGTATGGGCTTTCGAGTGTCCGTTTTAAATCAAACCCGCAGAACTGGGCATTAATTTCTCGCATATACGAGCCAAATCTATGACTGTCCTCAACCCACTCCAACGTGTAGACGAACATATCATGGACGACGCCGATCTCGCAGGTCCTCTTCTCTTCTTCTTCTTGTTTGGAATGCTGTTGCTTCTCGTTCGTGGTCATTTTTTATGGCACCTACAGCCGACTCACGAAACCTAATAGTCCGGAAAACCACAGTTTGGGTACATATATGGCTTCGGCTTGTTGGGGTCGGTGTCAATACACACCCTCCTCAACCTCATGTCTGACAAAGGCATCGACATTTACCGCGTCGTGTCCGTTTTGGGTTACTGCTTGCTCCCGATGGTCGGTGTCGGCGCAGTAAGTGTAGTTGTGACACTCGAGTATGTGTTTCCTCTCTTTGCCGAGGCCATCTGCTCAACTGGACACCCTGCACGTAGCGGATTTATTGGTTACCTCCTCTCTCTGCTCTCAATCATATGGTGCACATTCTCTGCATCGGGTATTTTCGTAGCGGTGCTGCGCATGTCGGAGCAACATCTACTAGTTGCATACCCTGTTGGTCTGCTCTACGGATGTTTCGCGTTGTTGAGTGTCTTTAATGTAGGCGCGGGTGTGCCTTCTGGTAGATAGGCTGTTCGTTTATTTATTCGAGTCAATGACACGGTACTTTCTGCACCCGGACAAACTGTCTCGACTGGACCCAGAGTCAACATAAGAACGTTCTGAACAAGGCCAAATTAGTGGCAATTGAATACTTCATACTATATGTAATGTAAATAATCGTAGTGCTAATGATAGAGAAAATATGACAACAATCAGAATGTCTAGTACTTCCTTTCCGTCCTGTCCGGCCTTAGCTGCCGGCTGTACAAGCTTAGAAGTGCCTCCATAATCTCCTCCAGTGGCATCGTTGCGTATTCGTGAACGTACTGGGGTAGTGAATCCTCGAGGTTAAACCCTGACTTCTTGAAAAAGGGGTGCATCACATCTGGTGTGGCCTCGCCCAGCTGACGCATGGTCAACCGATGTATCTTTCTTTCTCTGGGTTCGTACACCAACGTCAATCTTCCAGGGCCGCTCGACGAGCCAGGAGCCATGGATGGAGTGTTACCCTCCCCCTCGTGCGGTTGTGTCGACCGTCTGGCAGAAGATGCGGTATCCATCACCGGAATACCATCATCAGTAGGAGCAGAGGACATGTTGGCCCCGGTCTGGTTTTTCGTGAACAATGGCGGGAGAATGGCGTCTTCTCCATGCGGTACTGTGGATCCTGAAAACACCTCAGAACTAGATCCTGCGCCCCTTTTCTTCGAAGACGGTCCGGGAGGACTGTTCAACTGTGTGCTCGCTGATCCCTGCACCTGCTCCAATTCCCTTGATAAATTTTTCCGCAGCCCCGTCAGCCATGCGTATAGCGCCATGTTGAGTGTGATATAAATGTCTTCCGAGCTTTTATCTCCACCTTGAAACGTACTGTAGAAATCGTATACCAAGCGGGCTGTGAGGTCTTGGACGGACTCCTCAGTGATCATCAGCATCTTCATGCTCGGTAGACCGACAATATTTGATTCGTGAGGATTCTTAAAGAGTGATGATACCCAGGATGGATCCTGTGAGATGGTGGTGGTCGGTGGTAGAAGTGACTGATGTTGGCTGAATTTGGATATATCCAGAGAGGTGAACGACAGATGGACTTCTCTGCGAGACGGCAAACTGTCTTGTACGGTCCGATTCAGACTGGCATGCACGCTGCGACCGATGAATTGCGCGAGTTCGGTGTCCGCCATCGAGCGAGGGAACAGGATAAGTCTGAGCATCTCAAGCCTAAAGCTCATCTGTTGGCGAACAAGATGAGAGATGTCCGTCTCTGCTTCTCTAAACTTCGTCCGTGCGGACTGAAGGAAAGCGGAGGCCACCTCTGTAAGCGGTTTGTCCGGCCTGGGGCCTTGGGTAGCGCGGAAGGCCTCTGATTCCCGACTAGCTCCAGCCCGTTGAGTGGCGATATTTGTTTTGAATCTGTTGACATAAAGCATGAGCTTAGGGATGGTAGATATTGTGGCCAAGGCGGTGATCCCTTTGCCGTGGACAGTGAATGCAAGGAGAAGCGGCCGGTCCTTATCTCCACTTGTCGAAGAAATAAGCGACCAGTCGTCATGAATATCCACTTGAACCGGGTCCGCCCTGCAGCGAAAGTTAGTTATACTACCGCTAGGCAACATCAAAAGACTGACCGATAAACCAACAAACGCTGATGTTCCGACTCCAGCTCAGCACTCAAAGGTCCACTGGTCATGGTGAGCTCCAATAATCGTGCAGAAGTGGACTCCGCTAAAAGAGCATCTCCGCTACGACTGACGGTATGGAATATGCAGTCCGCGACAGTGACATGGCCAGATATATTGCCTTTTGCGAGTATGGCAACATCTGCGATCGATAGAGATAGCTCTCGACATTTCTCTGAGAACTTCGTGCGGACGAGAGTATCTTCCATGTTGAGCGTGACATTGCTAATGGATTGGCCCAGGTCAACATTGACTTCAATTGAGCGTATACGAATGATGATTGCAGTGGTAACTTCTTGGTTGATCCCAGGACTAGTGACACGTGGAACAGCTGAGATAATGCCAGACGCCTCTGGGGTTGTGTGCTCCGAGGAAATAAGTGGAATACGGTCCAACCATACTGCCTTGAAGCACAGCATGTCCTGCAGGCGTGAAAACCGTATACCACCTGACATGTCAGTGCTGACGACCAAGGATACCATATTGTCGATGTCCTTGATGGAATCTTCAGTCTTCGCGAACGCCAGCGAAAAGGCAAGGTTTCGAGCAGCGAGGTTGACACAGTCCTCACTTAGAAACCCGTGCTTCAGACCCACAGTGAGGCCATCAACAGAGCCGGTGAAAGTCACCCTATTTGCACCGGGAGATATGCTCACTACGAACCCTCCACTTTCCCATCGAAAGGCTGCCAGAACATTGACATCAGGTTGACACGTAAATGCGAGGGTCGATTGGTCGATGCGGAGTGAAAAGGTGATCTGCAGTCTAGAGGCCGTCTGAAGATCTGATACTGTTGCAGGAGGTGAGGTGGGTATCGGTTTACTGCCGTCTGATACCAGCGAAGCATCGAATGGTTCGCCATGGCGGGTGGTCATGCGCATGCGCATCTGCACGAACTCGGTGATGTCGGAGACGAATGGTAGGAGAGTCGGCCGGAGCGTGTTCTGACTAGAATGTATCTTAGCCTTGAAGATTAAAGTGGATCGTTGCACTGGCCGAGGAATGACGTTGATGTTCGAAGATGTTCGATACTCTATCCATGCGGATACGACTGGCAGTCTGATGAACTCCGTGCCTGGAATTGGCAGGGAATCATCGATATCATCCGAAAATGCAGAAGACGACGCCCTCCCATGTCTTCCTTCGGTGTGCACACGGATTTCCCCGCTTTCAAAGACCAGGGCCGCAAAAATACTTGAACTGGACTGTCCACTGGGCTGGGAAATCGCAACCGGAAACGGCTCTGGAGGTGGAGGAGCAGCCCCTTGAGGGATGTTACTGGTGAGACGCTCCATTCTTTCTCTCCCCTGACGATAGACGTCAATTAGGGAGAAAACACAATCTGAAATAGAAGAATCGAGGTCCAGGATGAAACCGGTGACATTAGCAGTGATCCAGATTTGATGTTTCGAGAGTGATGTGTCTGAACGGAGTTGAGCCTTCATTTGTGGGTAAAGCAAACGGTTGCGAGTTTGGTGGCTATCCGAATTGAAATCCGCTGCAATATCCTGTCTGAATCTGCAAACGATTCAGCTTGTGATCGCATATGGGCAAGGTCATCCTACCGGTTCACAAACTGGAAAGATAGCTCTCTCGTGCTCATCTGGCCCGCTTCTCCCATTTGAGAATTGAATCTGATCCGTCTCACAGAAAATAAAAACGCGCGAATTGACGTCAGATCCTGCCGAGGCCGTTGTGATAATTCAACGCTCTGGTTCAATGCTAAGGGGAATGCCACCCCTATGCGCTCGATCTCCACCACTACGACGTGCTTGCTTAGCCACGATGGTTTGGCTGCATCGGGATTTGGGGTCTGCGTTTCGAAGGTCCTTAGAATATTGCGAGTTTTCTCCTTAAATGCTTCCAATTCGGCAGCTCTTTGTTGCCTCCTGGCGAGCAGCTCGGCCTAAACATAATCAGATACGTATTCATATCGCGAAGGAACTCATACCTGGTGGTAATCAGTGAAGTCACCAAGCTCCCCAATCGAGCTTGGCTGCATGACGGCATGAATTTTGGGAACAGAAACTTTTAGGACCCCATCACTCGCTGATGCAGTGATATCGACGACCACGAATGCCGACTTCTCGTTAAGGTCAAACCCATATTCATGGGAAGTCACACCTGCGCGCGGCGCCAGTGACAGTGCGAGATTGCGGAGCTGGGCCTTCCATTCCAATTTATCCTCTTTTTCAATGTCTCCCCGGACGTCTTGACATTCCAGGTGGAACACGGACGAGGGGCCCTGTAAGCCCAGTCTAAAACCCTTGACGTTGACGTGTACGATGAGCTTGCTGGGCGTTCCTGTTGCTCTTTTGGGCTTGGAAACGGCGGAACGTTTCTGGCGAGTCTCTCGAATTAATTCTAGCAACTCCGTAAAGTCTTGGCCAAACTTTTGCTGCACCACAAGAAGGGTGTCCATGTGAGCAGGTTTAATCATGATGTTCACGAAGTCTAGGGCGCCAAGTAGCTCGATACCACTCTTACTTTGATGTCCTGTGAAAGTGAGGGCAGGTAGAATAAACTTGATACGAGGAGATCCCGTGGAGCTCTCCATGCTGCGGGACTTGTAGGTTATAGTAAATCCCTGCGATCCCAGTTGTAGGCCAAAATCGTACGTCCGTTTCGACTGCGACGTCGGTGAGGAAGAAACGGACACAGTCGTATCTTCCACGGTCCAAGATAACCAAGTTCCTCTCATCACTTGGAGTGTGACACCCAATATAGCAATGCGTCCGTTGATGTGAAGAACAGTAGAAAGCTGTTCCGTGCTGTGCACCAATGAGGGTTTGGATACTGTCGATGTGCTGTTCCGTTTCAATTCTGAGACAAGAGTCTCCGCTGTGGCCTCGACGCCAGGAAGGAAATCGGCTCGCCACTCTTCTACGAAGTGATACAGTCGAATGGCGCTGCGTGGAATGCTGATTAGAATCTCTTCAAGTCCAAAAATGACCCGCAGTGTTTTCGATGCTAGATCATGTCGCCGAGCCACGTCAATTCTCGCATTGGCCAATGCTAGCGACGCCAGAATATCCTGTTCAGAAATGCTCGCATCGGCCCCCTTAGATCGAGCTCGGATATGGATATTATTGAACACGAATATACCGCGTGAAGACTCCGACCCTGTATCCGGACGGACGAGAGAGGAGGAAGAAAAATCTAGCGAAGAACCTGTGACTTCGAAAGTAAGATTCTCTGCTCCAGCGCGAATGGTCATGTTTCCTGCATGAACTAACAGGATGGTTTGGGATGGTGGACTGATGGCTTGAGTGGAGCGGTTAGCAAGGGTGACATCGTTCCGTCGATACTTGTTGACACGAATTGCACCTTGAGCGAAGTCGACGAGAGGAGGGGAGACGACCAACGAGACATCTGCAACGCCAAGTATGATGACCTGTTGGTTTATTTGTGTAGGAAGTGAAGTGTGAGATGCCGAGCGGAACTGAACAGGTGGGCTAGATTGATATTGGAATCGCAGCATAGAACTTGTGATATAGCTGTGAGACTTCGAGGAGAGCGACAGTATAGTCAGGTGCATGGTTCCAATTCCGCAGGTCACAGATAAAAGAGCGGAGGGCTTTCCAGGACTCGGATCGTCAGGGGGGAATAGCAGATCCCAGGGGTTGGTATTCATCTCGTCAAAATCCGAGTCTACCATAAGACTGGCCAAACGAGACCTCATGAGCCGCTGCACTTCTTGGTCCCCATCCCAGCGCTCGGAGTCTGAGGTTAGGTCACATTGTCGTAAACATATGCGAAGGTGGAACAAGAGTTTGAGGGGGCCGTTTGTTCGCACAGCGTGCGGAAGTCCCCGCTGAACCAAAAATGATGGCTGAATGATGGAAAGTGGATCTACAAGAGCATCGTCCCTCGTGAGCCAGAGGATATGCCGCACGAGGGAAAGTAATGATGTAGTGGGTCTGGTTCTCCACTCTTGACAGATAGTCAACAGTGTCTGTGCTCGATCCTTCGCCGTGAGTAGTAAGGAAGCCATATATTCTGGGTCCGATGGCCCCATCTGGACAGTGAAATTACCACAAGAGATGTCGACATGGCTGTGCATACGGCTCGCGTGAAGGTTGTGCATCGATAAGCAGAACTCTGGCTGCGGAGATTCAAGGTCAACGCCCGTGAGCGATGGTAGTCTTCCTAACCCGAGGGAGAGTTCTTCAAGGGTTGCTTGTATGATCTCCACAGCACGCTTCCTTGGGGAAATGGTTTGAATATGCAAATTCGTGAGTGAACTGTGCAAGGCGACATCGACAACTTGTCCATCTCCAGGGCCACCCGCGGCTGATGATGATCCGGTGCTGTCCTTGTTCAACCGAACTTGTTCCAACACCTGTATACGCGCAGAACGGACCAAAACATCGAAAGCTGTAGACGACAAAGAGATGTCTTTTTCGGAGGACACGTAATTCGACAACCGCTGTGTAAGAACGGCATCCAAAACTAGTTCCGCGCTGAGACCCTACGCCGAAGTTGAGTTAGATATCCATCAAAAACAAGGAGCGAGTTACATGTTGTTCATTGTCATCTTTAAGGCGAGACAAAAAAATGACCAGGAGTGGAGTAGCAAAAACTTCGATACCATGGATGCACTGAATGCGGACCATGGATTGCGAGTCGGTACCAGCGACTAATTCTGCCTTGCGTGGGGAGATCGATGACGGCGGTTTCAAAAGGTCTTTAGGCCTCTGAAGGCTGGAGGTTGATGGGTCCTAGTACATGATGTAATCAGGTGCACCAGCCATCTGGTCGACCGTACGTACTTTGAGCATGACAAAAGGTGAGCCTTCTCGATTTGATATGCTGTCCAGCGAGCATTCTCCATAACACTTGGTGAGCCGTTCGTAGTGACGAAGGATCCTCTTAGTATTCTCGTCTGTCGGGATGGTCAGGCAACCCCAATATATTATTTAGCAACTTACCAGGATTTTCAGACCAATCGCTTTCTGACGATCCGTCGTCCGTTAAATCGGCGTCATCCGACTCATCGTCTGACATGGACGGTTCAGAGTCGTCTACAATGTCTGTTGGGATTGGTTGAAAGATGCGACTTCTTGCCAAACGTGCGTCCCTATCCACCTCAGATATATTTTCCCCGTCCGATTCCGACAGGTGAGAGAGTTGAGTCCAACGAGGAAGAGGGGTGGAATATTGCTGCTGTGACTGAATAGCGGAATTCCGTTGACGACTGAACCGCGGAAGGATGAGTGGCGGAAGATAAAGATCATTCCTATGCAAGCGGTGGGGTTGGCGGCGTCGACCACTGCGTCCTGAATCGGAAGCGTCTGTTTTACCTCCAAAGTTGACTCGAGCTTCGGCGAGTTGACTGAGCAAGTACTGAGCTCTTTGAGTCAAAAGGTCTTGATCATGCAAGAATGCACTCTGAGGATTACGATTTGTCGTGGGACAGGTGAACGAGTCCAGCGCAATATCGAAGTCTATGGCGGCAGCCTCGGACCACGACTTCCGGGAAGCACCCGAAGTGACCAAAGCTTTCACAGAGACAATCGGTAGTCTTAGACTGAGGGACTTGCCACAAAGTTGACCCTGCAGATCGTTTGTATGCAAAGCAAAGCCCTTTGGAAAGTCCAAATCGACCGCAGCCGCTCCGGCAAGGCAAGTGGCATTCAAGGCCTCTAAGGAAAGCCTCAGGTATGTCACTACGATTATCATCAGAAAAGCCATTTGGACGAAAGATCTACTCACGATCTGGATCAAGGGGAATACTAAATTCGTTTGCAGGAGCGTTCGTGACGTCTGTGAACTGTATCCGGAATACATCGAAGGCTGCGAGTAGCGTACGGCATTCCAATGGTGTTGCAAGAATTTTAACATGGCCTAAAGCAATTTCCCATACGCAAACGTACGTCCGTGTGCGTGGTGGGGGTCCGAAAAGTCTATTGGCGGTGATCTCAATACCTGGGACGAATTAGCCTGCATCTTCAGCTATCTTAATAACCACGTACCATCAACGACAAGCGTCTCCTTGAAGCATCTTCCTCTATTTCGGAAGAATTCATCTTCTGGACACGTCTCCATGTAACACCCTTTGAGTTCACCGACGTTGAGCGACATATCTGCAACAATATGAGATATCCATCTGTAATCACTGGGGTTGTCACTTACCCATAAAATAATCGTGCAATCGAAGGTCGAGTTGCAACTCCGGGAATGCAAGGTACAATGAAGTGCCAATGTCTTTCGTGATCGCCATACTCGCATGCTTCTCAAACCCGGGCAAGCCCGCAGGAAGTAGCAGAGATCCATGTGAAATCATTAGAATAAATTCAACTTGAAGCATGTTTGTCTGTATCTCACTTGAGAGAATGATTTAGTTTTCCATGATGGATACTCACCCTCTCTGGTCGCCACTTCCTCTCGATAGGATCACCCACTTCACCTCTGCTCCGTTTCTCCAGATACTCTGTCAGTGTACAGAAGTGGGTGAAGGAACCGAAATAATTGTCACGCAGGACCATGAAGTATCTGATCGCCCATCCCAGTGTCTTCATGGCGACATCACGAGCCTATTCTCAAGTTTGCACATGAAGAAATGAATTAGACATGCGGCGTACCGAAATAACAACTTTAAGTTGTTCGATGTTGTCCAAGTGAACTTCCGCCCAATAGTGGTAAGTACCATCTAAGCGGAATTTCCCTGCTTGTAAAACATGATGTTCCTCGCCCTGATTATAAAGAAACTGGGTGTTCCACTTGGGTAGACACATGCAGAAGGAAAGGTCTGGAGCATCAACTGCGAAGGAGATGGTCGTAGCTTCCGGGAGATAGACAACCGACGGGATCGTTGCCACTGCCAAAAGATGAGGTGCTCGCAGGTTCACCATAGCTTATAGTGTGTCAACGAGATAGTATGATTACAAAAAAGACGTACCCACTGTTCTCATCCCTAACCAAGGGCTTGTCGATGATATTCTGATCGTTGGCATACAAGTTTAAATCAAAATGATACAGGTGGAGCTCCAACGAGTAGATAGTTGGCACAAAATGGTGCCATTCAGCGGGTTCGCCGCTTGTCCAGTCACGAGAAAGGTCGGTAATCATGTTGATATGATCCCTCAGAAGAAAGATGACCGGTTGCCTCAAGGAGACGGAATATGTCCATTGACGTTCAGCATTCCATCTGAGGGGGGCAGGAAGTGCTGCAGAAACCTGAGCAGATTCAGGCCAAAATGTAAATAAGACATGCTGCCAGGCCAACTCACCCGGCAAGATTCTGCAGTGATGACTTTAATATCATTCAGACTCGATGTGACCTCGATAGTGTCAAGATGAACTTCTAGCCGGGACTCGTATCCATCTGGCCCTATGATCATCGGAATAAGAAAACTAATCGAAGAACTATCTCCAGCAGTGACATGGAGTGAAGCGTGCTCTGGCTTTCGAAACTTTGGGGTATCCGCAACACTGTCCCATTGCCAGTTTTTTGATGCTTCGCGGAATGGGAGATTCAAGGTGGTTTTTTCGCGCAATTCAACGAAAATCTTCATTGCAGTCCATGTTCGTTTGTCCCCGGGTCTCAGACGCTGGGATACCTCTAGGTTATGGAAGGCAGGAGGGAAAAAAGCTCGCTGAAGGTGAGCCCTTCGACTAATCGTCAGGAAGCCGCGTGGTATGTAAATGATAATAAATCTCACCGCTGTCGGTCCGCCCACGGACCGTACCGCAATGCACCATTGCGAATGACTATGTCGATCCCCCACTCAGGAGGCAGATCACCATTTCCAATGTCATACGACTCCAAGCCCAACCCTTTCGGTCCATCAGGCTCGGCAGGAACTTCGCCTACAACGTCCGCATAATAGGAAAGCTCCAGTACGGGAGCCTCTACAATTCGACGCTCAATTGCATACTCCAGTTTCGTGAGGTCACCACCGGCAAAGGCACTTTCATCCAAACTCTTCTTGCCGGGCCTGTTTGCTCTTTCCCGGAATTCACTAGACGCCAAGTGGTTGGGAGAAAACAGCACGGAGTATAGCTTAAGCCTCCTCCATATTTTCAGGAACACCCCGAAAGACAGATAGTCAACGGGAATGCGGTCGGCGTAACTGCAGTAATATCATATGAAATCCATAAGAGACCTAGCTGTTGGCTACTGACATGGATGTTTCTGCTTGCGCTCGAATTGTATGGCCCACGCTGGTCATAGATCCTTGGTAGTGTTTGTTCTCTACCAGATGGATAAGAGCATCCTGAAACTTGAAATTCAAGAGTTGTTTATAAAGATCGCATTTGGATCTCGCCTAAGATAGATATTAGCGAAGCGCATAATGCAAAAGGTAATCGGCATCATACCCGTACAATCCCAAATGTACCATCTGCTCTATGGCATTCGGTCACCATGAGAGTGGGAGTTGATGAATTACCGCAGACAATGGCTAATTTGGAGACTTCGATAGACACTGGCAGCAGATCCGTGGGATCGAGATATGGCATTTGCCGTTTGATCCAGTTTATGGCGGCATGGATCATGGGCGGTGCCTTTATGTTGGTTAGCGCAGACGGAGGATAAAGAGCTGGCGGACGGTTTTAGAGGATAGTACAGTAGGCAGAGTATGGGACTTGCCCTCGAAGCCTGAAGTACGGGAAAAGTGGCGACGAGGAGAAGATTCTCCAGGAGTTAAGGGTGCTTTTGCGCGCATCTGAGCAAGAATACTATCATACGCTGCGGTTTTGTTATACAGAAACCATTCGACTCCATCGGCAGAAACTTTGATGCGACACGAAGGAAGTGCATGCGTGCGGTTAACTACCAGGATGCCCGTCAGATAACTCTAACAAAAAAACAAGGAAGAGAAGAGGCATACAATCCTCTCCGCCAACATGAGCGTGATTCAGGTCGTCCTCAGTCGCCGGAACGCGCAGCCAATACCTCCAGGAAACCTGGGATTTTACAATCTTAATAGTTTGATTGCTTGAGTGGTACAGAACATCTTTAAGAAGGATTCTACCCGCGAGAACGGAAAAGTGGATGGATCCTAGTATGCGCAACAGTTTCAATGCTATGAGCGTATTCGAGGGCTAAATACTCACCAATCTGGATCCATATGCTGTTCTCGCCCTTATTCCAGTACCTGATTCTCAGAAATAGCCCGATGACAGCTGCGACGAGACGATTGAAGTAGAAAATATAGAGGACCGATGCTACGAGCACGCAGGCACAAGCGACCAAAAGGTAAATCTTGAACATGGTCCGACTAGTCGACGCGTAGGGAGGAAGCTGGGACAAAGAAGGGAGAACGGGTTCAATCCTTGAGGGGTCCTGGCGATAAGTTGAGGTTGAGTTAGAAGTTGAGCATGCCCACAATGACAGTTCAAGCCGCCATTCGAACGCTATGTACATAAGTAGTGGAACACTATGTATACATGTAACTTTCTCACCCACCACCATGCAGCCTTCTACGCAAAAATCAACGAGCCCCTTGAAACGCTTCGCTCTGCACTCTACCACGACTTGCTCGTCGCAAGCAACAGCGTACGGAAAATGTATTGTTGCGACATACACTGATGTTCGCAAAGATTGCTGCAAACACGAATTTGAGAAATTTGGGCAGTGTTTGCGTCAGGCGGTATGTCCTCAAGACATCAACGTGCACACTTCCTCGCTCACGCACCATAGATGAAGCGCAACTGGTAACGAGCCTGTTCTACATTTAAAGCTGGGTTATATTGTTGCAGTGACCGAGTCCGTGGAAATTACAGTAGATATACTTGGTAGGGGGGAAATACTACTCAACCTACTCAGGCTCAGACATGCTCCCCGGTATTCTTCCGACATCTTCCGCCCTGGGACTGTTGGTACCTTCTGCGGAATCAGATTGGTCTGGCGCTCGTCGTCTTGCCTCTTCTCGTCGCCTCACGATGGCTCTTAAGTGCATGGAAAGAGGTGCTGGGGTGGTATTTGGCAATGGGAGGCTGGTCAGATCCGCACGAGATACGAGCAGATTGGGGTTTCGCAGACGACTTATGACGTGACGGAAGCGAAGGTCTATGATCATTGTAGGTGGATGGTGGTGTGCATATTTTCCGTCGTCGCCGTCGTCGCCGTCTATTTCCAGGGAGGGTGTCGAAGGTGGGGGGGACAAAGTGGGAGACGATGGGATAGCACTGAACGCGGGGTCAGACAGGGAGGATAAGCGTAGCGAGATTTCAAATGAGATGGTAGTGAGGAGCATCTGGAGACACAGGATGAGGGTATCGAGCAACACGAGATGTAGCTTGGACGGTCGGTATCCTGTGCCAGTGTGAGCAGGCTGATGGGCACGAGCTGAGATGCTTACCCATCCCAACGAAGTCAAGAATGACGGTCCGGCCTTCTGTCGTGCCATCTCTGACGTGCGACCAGAAACTGGGTGTATTCGAGATGCAGATGAGGAGGAGCCAGACGCGCAAGGACAGCTTAGGGTCGAGGTCGCGTGGCTTGTAGAATATGAATTGGCTGGTGACTCTGCACAGTAGGGGGAGTAAGGTGGGCGATAGGAAGAAGGAGAGGGTGTAGAGCTGGAATAGAAGGTTGTCGAGCTGCGTAGTTAAATATTTGCCGTGAGTATACGTTGACGAGGGGGAAATGAGTCGGGGACACGAACAGATTCAATAACGTGTTGCCGTTGAACGTCATGGCGCTTGTGCATGTCATCTAGTCTGACTGGCGAGTCCGTCGTCGTCGTCCGAGGTCTCTTCCGGATGTCCACCGCGTCGACGAGCAGTCTAGTTGGGAGCACACGGTTGTTTGGCTTTGTTGGCTCACTTGACTCAATATTGGCATATAGTATGTACTACTAGCTAATCACGAAGTCGTACAATACACTCCATGTCCGTATGAACTAACATAAATAGTGGTCGCACCGGTCAGTGAGAAAATTTGGGTCCAGGGGGTGTACTGGTGAATACCGACCCCATGTACGTGCCGTAGTCCATCAACGCAACGTGGGCGCTTGTCGACACCTCCGTGCTATTTGCCGAATGTTGCTCATCTGTGCTGTCCGGAAGTTCATAGGGGTTTGGTAACGCCGCTGGGTGAATAGCGTCCTGCACATGACTAGATGTCTCTGTCGTGATGGACAGCGCCGTGTTGCCTACTGGGCGCGGTGGTAGTGTACGGATGCGACGACCAGAGCTCGTGTCCGACAGGGAATTGGGTGGCGATAGTGGTGAAGTAGGCGCTGGGGCAGGAGGCACCTCACTGTCGTACGTGGACACTGGCATATAGCTCTGCGGTTGGAGGTCGGAAACAACATTTCCGAGGGCCCATGGATCGCTGCTTTCTCGCGAATGGAGTAGCTCGATATCGTCACTTGCTTGGCGCGTATGCCTGCTCAGTGTTTCAGGCTGGGAGAGGGCGTGGAAATAACCCAGGCGTCGTGACCGGTCGTCGCGTTTCTGGATGCGTAGGCGATACACATACCGAGCTGCGATCAGCACGCCATCTGGGGAGGATAACAATGTCAGCAAAGAACGGAACTCAAGGACAGTGAGACACACATAATTCCAAAAGCAGCAGTGTCGCGACGATGGCTATGAATACGTATGTGGAGACAGTCGTGAGGTTCGAGCAACTCGACTCCACTGAAGTGTTCACAAACACGTCTGCACAGTAGTCGACAAGCTCTTGGCGATTGCTTGCACGCACGGTCACGAGGAAATATATGCCGACGATCAGGTTGAGGAGGAAATGAATGTATAAGAAGTAAGTGTAAGCCATGACGAACAACTGCTTGCGGGCGACGACACCGATAAACCTGCAAGGCACGACTGGTAAGTGGGCTCGTTCGGGAAGACTTGTGTGGGACATGCACACCCGAGGGTAGAGGCTAAAAACAGTAGACTTTCGACGACCCCTGTGACAATAAATACAATCCGTTCCTTGGTGGTGAGTTCGTACGAGTCTGATCCATCTCGGTCAGAGCTGAGTTGGCGGTCAAGACAGGGACGTACGAGATATTTCGAACCATATAATGATCGATATCGCTCCAGAAAGAAGGGAGGTTAGTATGGACATGAGCAGGAACCCGGCGCGGACGGGCAAGCAGCAGCAGCAGGAGTTGGAATGGAATAGCCATGCTTTGAAGTCGACGGGCATGTTTCAAAGTCGCGGTGGGGGTGGCTCACCACTGGGAGGCGCTGGTGCGGGTCGTAGCGGGGTTTGGCAACTGATATGGAGGTCGACGTATGTTCGCATTTTTTCCGTACAGCCCCAATGCAAGGAAGACGACAGCGAGCTTCGCCGATCGCTATGGCGATGCACCCAGCCCGCGGCGAAACAGGCAGCGCAGCGAGCATCGCCCTGCATAGTGATCTCGGCGCTTCGTTCATTAGTCTGAGACTCGTTCCAACTAACTGGCCGGAGTTTCAATAAGGGTTGCATTAGCAAAGTGTACACTACGCTGTGGCAAATCATGAACGGACAGCCCGACGGCGCGCCGATGGACGTGGACAACGACGAGACCCCAAACGTCCCTGCGGTGCGCGTCCAGCGTCCACCAAGCCCAGTGCCCAGGCCCCGTGCTCAATCTGAGCCTTTCCAAGTGCTCAAACAATCCACGGTCGGTTATGTCTATTCCGCGGAGATGCTCCTCCACGCGTCTCTTCACGGTCACCCGGAACAACCTGACCGCATCTCGAGGATCTTCGAGGCATTCCAAGGCGCCAACCTGATCTCAAAAATGAAACAGATCCCAGTTCGGCCGGTGCACCGTCACGAGGCGCTCCTTGTACATACCGAGGAGCACTGGGACAAGGTCCTCGCCATTCAATGTGAGTGCGCAAAATGTGCCGAGGTCTTGATCACCTTCATCTCCCCGTCACTCACAACGCGGGCCGCTTCATCCCTCTAGCGATGACCGCACAGGACATTACTGACTCGTCTAGTTACTATGAATCGTTATCCCTCTATGTTATGAACGGTACCACTCGTGCCGCCAAACTCAGCTGCGGTGGCGTCGTGGAGGCATGTCTGAAAGTGGCTCAAGGTCACCTCAAGAAGACATTTGCTATCGTACGACCTCCGGGGCATCACGCAGAACCGGATGAGCACATGGGCTTTTGCTTCTTTAACAACGTTGCCGTTGCGGCAAAAGTCGTTAAATTGTGTACTCCAATCAAACGTATACTGATACTGGACTGGTAGGCCAATAAGTTATATACCATATGTTATTTTCTTGACACATGGCTTTCACCAAAGGGACGTCCACCACGGTAAATTTAACCTCCACCTTTTGCTCGGAACCACTCACTTCCACCAGGAAACGGCACTCAGCGCGCCTTCAACGACGATCCAACTGTATTGTACATCTCCCTACATCGCTATGAGCGCGGTCAATTTTACCCTTGTGGCCCTTTTGGCGGCCTGGAGTCCTGCGGTGAAGGTCCAGGTGTCGGCTAGTATGTTTGTATAACTAGAGACATGAACCTCCCTGACGGACACCAGCTCTGTCAACATTCCGTGGCCCACAAAAGGGATGACAGATGCTGATTATATATATGCCTTTCAGCAAATTGTGATGCCAATTGCGTTGGAATTTGCGCCTGAGCTGGTAATCAGTATGTTCAGGGAAAGATCTTTCTTTTGTTTGACATATTCACAGCATACATTCCACAGTTTCGGCTGGTTTTGACGCTGCGGATGGTGATGATTTGGGCGAATGCCACGTATCGCCCGCTGGGTATGCGCACATGACTCATATGCTAGCGAGTTTGGCAGGCGGTAAACTGGTAGTCGCTTTAGAGGTGCGCTAGTAGCCAAGGTTCTTTGGTGGCCTTCTGACAGCATGCCATTTTGCTTCCACTACAAGGGAGGTTATAATCTAGACTCTATATCAAGCTCTGCGCTAGCGGTTGCCCGCATTTTGCTGGGAGATGCTCCGCCCGAACTACCTCCAATGATGGCTTCTGAAGCTGGTACAGAAACTATATGGCAAGTAGCGCTTGAACAGAGTAAATACTGGAAGAGCGTCAATCCCAAAGCTTGTGAGCCTCGTGAAGGTATGTTTCTCTCATTCTTAACGTTCATCTGATTCCTTACTCTTTGCGCAGAGATGGACGAAATTACGTTTTCGATACCGGAGATCCTCAAAGGACACAGGCAGCATTTTTTATATTCGCAATATCAGATGTTACAGGTTCCATTGATGCCCGCATACGAAGAACGCTATGGATCACAGGTGATGTGCACGTGAGTAAATTTTTTGGGAGGTAATTTGTCTTCCGCACAATGACATTGTTTCAGAGGTGACTTGCTCGAGAACAAGACTGTTGTGTTGTTCGTCCATGAATTGTTTGTGCATCTTTCGCCTTCTTCTGGAACTCGCTAAAGTCCGATTATCAGCGGAAACCTTCGCATAGAACTGGATGGGAGTCCCATGTGCGATGTCAACTTGGAACATTCGTACCTTGTAAATTTCATTTCTCCGTCTGTGTGTGTTATAATGATCGATCTCTGCACAGATCGATTTTTCAAAGGACCTCATTGCTTGGGTGAAGAGTGAAAATTATGGACTTGTCGACGTCAATCTCTTTCCTAGGCCGTTTGCGGTCTCTGCACTGCCCACGTCGCTGGTACGGTCTACGAGATGGTATTTGACTAGGCTAACCTTGACATCTGCAGCGACCGAAAGCGGCAGAAAACCCAGCAAGAGATCTTCTCACATATGTCTGGGACAATTACATCCAGTGAGCGCAATGAACACCCATCGTACCTTTAACTCATGCTTCTTTCTGCTGCGTAGACTTTCGAGCGCGACGCGTATTGTTCTGATCGGTCACGGTTCGGGCTGCCAATCCTTGATGGATATGATCAGTGTCAGACGTATGTCGGCTCAGCAAGCGAGCTTCGGCCACTCTGACAATGTGTAACAGGGGCTAATATGATCAGATACGTCAATCTCGTGGTCCAAGTCGTCGGATTGGGGAAGATACCCCTGATACCCAAGGATTCTGATAGTCTCCGGTTGTGGTATTCACAAGTAATATTTCCTCGTCGCGTTTCTCGTGGCTCAGCAGACTGATTTATCGAAAGAAATCCCTTGTCATCCTACATCCTCACCACCAGACTTTTACCCTCGACGGTAAAATTTTGAAACGACATGGGCAAGTCATCCAAATCGGTATTTGATCCTTGCTTTTATATCCGATCTTTTCGCTGACCTACGCCACCGATGTTTTTCAGACGAGGTCAAACCGATCAAGACCATGATGAAGGCGCTCCCACTGATACGTGACCATGTACAACAACTGGGCAAAACCTAATACCTAGTGTATCATACTCTTTCTTGATTGTCGTTTGTTTTGTCGTGTTAGCTATTGTGTATTCCCGCTTCTACTTTCACAGGTTGGGTATTTAAAGCCACTCCACGGAGCGTTTGCGCGGAGAGATTATCCCCACGACTTGCGCTTCCAGGTCAAGAAGAGAACCACCCAGGGTGGCAACCAAATCTCCCGATAAAGAGGTAGTGGGTTTTACACCAAGTAGCTCCTCCAAGTTGGTAGACGCGAGTGCGAGCGCTTCGGATTTGGAGATTCGGCCGTTGCTTTCGAGAGCAGCCTAGAGAAGAGATAAATCGTAGGAAGAAAGAAAGAAAAGACTGAAGATTGACCCATGCAACATCCAAGCGAGTATTGCGAGCACCCCACTGCTCAAGGATGCCAATCCCAACCTTGACACCATGTGCAAGTAAGGTAGTGATTGCGGTATCTCTGGTTAACGGGGGACCTGGAAGTCTTGAAAACGTTTCGTAAATCCGGCGACATCAAGTATGTTTTTGACTTACATCCTCCTCATCTCCCATGTCTCGGGGAATGGCCTCGATGGTGTCACGATTACTCCCACATTTGCTTCGCCAAGCTCTTTAGCCAGTAAATGTGCTTCAGCGGCGCCAGCCACCGTCAGCTTAATTTCAACACCTTTACTGGCCTCGACTTGCTTCTTGAGCTTGATCAACGACGCGATAATATCGGCATTTTGTGCTTGAACAACCAGCGGAATATCTCCCTTTGGCTGCGTTAAACGATAAAGAGTACAAAAATTGCTTTATAGTTCACCTTGACAACACGGTCAAATGGAGTTCCGCTGGCAGCACCTAGTAACAGCTTGCGCAAGGCAGCAATCTGGCTGCTCACGCTGTGCGAGCGTGACTGCGAGTGTCCAATGTTGACGTGCAGAGCAGTTGTGTCCTGAATGACAGCACCTTCCTGTAATGCATGTGCTGCACCCGTTGAAAACGCAGTACTCATCCCGGCGACTAATCCCTCGGATGTGGGGGGCGTAATCGCTGACGTTACGCCTGCGTGGTATGCGAGTCTGGTCGTTGAAGTCTCAGTATAACAAACACGACATCGAAAAATGAGGACCAACAGGGTGTCACGACCTGCAAACTGTAGACCGTCAACGGCCAGCATAACCTCATTTCCTGTCAAAAGGCTCGGAATATTGCTCGATAGAGGATCAAGCACTACGCCGTCATGCGTAGACTTCTCGCCCTGGATCTCCTCTAGGCCCAAGGGTGACCCATAAGAAACCAATCCGGGACTCAGGCATATGTTTGAACGAGTATTATACTTGAACAACGAAAGAAACTCACGAAATTGAGCCACCTTGCAGGTCAAAGAATTCAAAGGCCTGACCCAAGGAACTGAAAGATTCAACGCAAGCATGCTCTGACCCAAAGCACACAATTTCTCCTTTTCTTACGACTACGACTCCTGGTTCACCATCACGGGAGTTAAATGCCTCCAGGATGCTGTGCTGACTCCTTTCATATATATTGCTGACGTTAGTAAACACAATGGTATCAGCTTTCGCCTGGCTTGATTTCAGAGGGGGGAGACCCTGGTATTCAATGGCTGCTCTCGCCTCCTTTTCGAAATCGGGAGTAGTTGGCAGTGATTGGAATGTAATGGGTTTTTTCAAGATGTAGGGGTTTTCAATCTGAGCAATGCCATCAATCCACACTTGTTTGGGAGCTGCACCCAGAGCCAACGGGTGACTGTCCCATATAATAAGGTCTGCGAATAGTGGGTTAATACAAAGGGCCAATTGCCTTGGTAACTCTCTTACCTGCGTCATATCCTGTGTAAAGATTAGTCAGTCAGTAAGCCAAATCCAAGCTAATTCAACTATACACACCCTCACGAATAGAACCAATGCGGTGGTCAAGGCCAAGAACCTTAGCGGGAGTTGAAGTGACGGCGGAGAGCGCAAGATTGGCCGAAAGACCATAGTAGTGGGCCTGTTGGGCCTCAAAAAGTAAGTACCGAGAGTTTAAAACGGGGTGGTCACTCTAAGAACAAGTAAGACCCATGTAGAGCATCACAGTGTCAGCTTTCATTACCTTCATCACGACATCTATACCGTTCTCTGCCAATATGCGAGGAGCGAACTCAGAGCCTCGGTAAGCTTCTCGCTTATACCGAGCATTGGTCGCAAACAGAGCAACAGCCGGCGTGTTGTCTAACTGTAGTTGCATCAATAGCACACAGAAACGAAGAAAACATACTGTAAGCTTGCTTGAGAGTCCCGGGGACCAAATAAGTCTCATGTGCGTGGTGAAAAGCAGCTAAGGGGAACTTGAACTCGTTTGTGAGCTAGTATGCAAGTCAAATCATCTAGTATTCTGTCAGACATTAAACCTACTCGGACAAAGTCGTCAAGGTCAACTGCTTCATAACAGTGGGTATGAACCTAGGAAAGTACAATGGTTAGCGAAAACTACCAACCCATAAACTCTCTGTAGTGATGTGTACCTTAACCCGGCCTCTGAGAACGTCGACAAGAGCCTCCCATTGAAGGTCCTCAGGGAAGTCACCAAGGCCATCCCATTCACCAGCCAAGGCTTTCGTGCAGTAACCATCCTGACTTTCTTTGATCTTGCGGGCCGTATCATAACTGGTGAACAATATGTTACAAATTGCCAAATCATTTGCATAATCCTTACGCTTGGCGGAATGCCCAGAAGGTATCCATGCGGGTATTTCCATAAATGCGGCCTATAAGGAGATCATAGTAAGTCAGACCTTTCATGGCATTTAATGTGGATACGTACTGGGGTTTTCTCCTGATAATTTCCGACTAATTGTTAACTCAAATTAGTTCTCATCGCAGAAAGACATACCACACGCATGTCTGGAGGCGAACGATTAACGCAAACACCGATTACGTCACATGAATTTCTTACTTCATCTGTCTCCACCGCGGTGGTAATGTGGGGTCGACGCGTGTGTCATTGATGGTATATGGAGGCTCAAGCAACATTGATGAGGTAGACCGCTCTTCAGTTGGACGTAGTTTAATAACAAATGCTTGTCCTCCTACACTTCAAGTGAGCGATTTTTCATTCCATAAGCTTAAAATAACTGAACCGATTGCATTAGCTGATCCGGGCAGGACATTGGCGGTTGTAACACCACCAGAGATAGAAAGTCGATACGAATCGTCATGTGTATTAAGCCCATCCAGGCTTCGGAGCCACGGTAAGATTGGTCCTAAAAAGTGCTAGTTTAATACCAGATAGAATCCGACGAAGAAGAAGAAAAACCGTTGAATGAGTTAGTGTCACTTGCTCCATCGAGTTCGGGGACGCTATTAACTCCGAGATGAGAATGCATATCAACTATCCTGTGGCATAAAGCATCAGAGATGCAACTACAAAGGAGCGCGAAGAAGCTACCCTGGCGTCACCCAGCTCCCACCCACATCGACTGTGAGGAAATCCCCATACTGTGCCAAATTCTCTTCGGAGGCATGCCCAACGAACTTTATGATGCCTTTATCTAACAGGATGTCTGCACTGTGAATCTCGTATTGAAGAGGATTTCCGGTCCACAGTGACGCGTTTGTCAGCAGTGTCGCGCGAGTACCTTCGACGAAACGATCAGATTGCGTTCTCCGCGCGAAATCGGGAGGAGGCCCAGGTTGCACATGGAGCATGCTGCATTTCTGAAGTGTTTCTTCAGCATGAAGAGGCAGCCTAACATAACGCTCGGGGAGGAGCGTGGAGTGAGAAGCAGACCATAGCCAGACCACCACAGCAGCACCACAAAAGGCGAGAACGCGTGGTAACTTGTTCCTACGGAGTTGGGGTCTCTCGACCACTCCAATTTGCTGAGCATGGGTCGGAAGTTTATCCATGACCCTAGTATGGCTGGGAGACTGCGGGTCGGGTCAGGCGAGAGGCGTTGTTCGCTACTATGCTGACTTGTTGAGGTCGTCCAACCAACTTGGTCTTGTGATAACCGGGAAAGAGGCAAACAAGCCGGCAATCATTGGTTCAGCTTCAACTTACGGTCGACACTGCCACTGGCCAAGACTGTTACTAGTAGTCCACGTTGGATGGCCCCCACCGAGGTCAGAGTGAGGCCGCCAGTCGTACAGCCTGGCGTCGGGAATAACATTGTTGTCAACCCAAACCAGGCGAGTTCGTTCATTTCCTGAAAAAACCGATTACTGACATCACTCAAGCGTTTGAACCCAGTCCTTGAATGCGTCCGTAATGTGGGTAAAGAATTCGGCGACATCGTCCCCGATTATCAGGTTGGCCGCACGACATGCATACTATTCCTTAGGTATATTCTCCTTCGTTACCTTCACGGCAGCGCTCTGATAAACAGACTAGTTTGAGGTACCATCGACTCCATCCCGAGTACATCCACACCCGAATCGAGAAGCTTGGGCATTCCTACAACCTTAGAATACTTCTCATCATGTGTGACGTCGTAAGCACCCTCCTAATAGTCTTCTGGCTCTTGTCACGTCATCTTCAGACTGAGCACCAAGAGCTAATTAGGGAGCTCACCAAAGTAACGTGCCATCCTTTCCTAGTGACTTGTTATGGATGAGCCCCACAGGTGTGTCTGATGAATAATCTCACTATCATCGTAGCATGGAGGTACGTCCGTGTACCGTGTAATAGTCCACTCTGACCCCGCCCCCGAAGCAATGACGAAGCTGGTCAATATATTGCCACATTCAAGCAGTTCGAACACAAGCCACCAGACCTCATCAAGGAGCGCGTCGACAAGGATCATGATTCCCAGTTACGCACGGCTCTTACAAGCATTAATAAAGTCAATAAGACCGATGTTGAAACACTGCGCACGTCTCTTGGCGTATGTTCGACACCATATTCCTTCATCAACGTCTTACATTTCACGAACAGAGCTTCGCAGATATCAGCAGAGCATCCTCTGACAGATTGCAAACTTTGCCAGGTTTCGGCCAGATCAAAGTCAGAAGGGTAAAGGATGCATTCGAGAAGCCATTCCGCAACCAGTCAACGAGCGCGGCATTCTCGCTTGGAGTACAAGTATCACCTGCCCCACTTCACAATCTGAGTTCTCCTGCAAATGAAATACCTCCCAAGGATACCAATGATAACGGGAAAGAGGATCAAGTATCTGTATCAGCACCACCTCCAGACCAGCTATCCCGCGAACCAAGCCCTATATGGGACATCGAACTTGATCTTGTTTAGCTTTTGACTGCTCCCCACGTTGGTGGATCTCCTCGTTCGAGGTCTGACATTTAACAGTCTTGGCAGATGCATTTACGGTGGCGCTACGACAATTAATACCATTAAAATCTCTAGATATGTATGGGAATTGTATCCACTGGAGTGAAAGCAAGTACTCGATACGGTTGTGAAGGTGCTCCAATCTTTGTACCTAACGCAATATACTCATGTTTAGACTCAAAGCATGTCGGGATTCAACGAAAGCAGTTTAGTCAAAGCCATGATAGCGATTTGGTCTGGGCGAAGCGCAACGTACAGCGATTTCTAACAAAACATGTAGAATGCATGTTGCAAAAGTTATGAATAATTAACTGAATGCTTTATGCGTATTGCTAGCAGAGTGGTTGAGAATGATTTAAGGTAGTTAGCATGAAAATAAGATCTATTGTGAGAGAATAGCGGGAACATAGCAATATTTATAGCATTCAAGGAAATAATGCTTGATGACAAAACCAGTAACTGACCGATGCATGGACTCACGTAGAAAGAAAGAGGAAGAGTGGAAGGGGGGAGTCTTCCCGAATGATTCACTGACGTTGCGGTGAAAAATAGGCTTTAAGAGTGGACAACCGTCGACACGGACGACCACCTGTAAATGCCATACGATCATAGTAGATACGCATTGTCAGACGTTGTATTGCCGCTTTCGTTCGCGATCGATCAAGATGAGCAGCACGGGTGTCAACTGGGATAACCGGAGTCAAATACCTCACTTGGAGTGCAACTGCACTCACCAATTTTACTCTGTAGGACCTCCAGAACTCTGCGGAGGTGCTCGAGAGGTGGCACCGGTGGCTTCTTTGACTTATTTGGACTCCCTTGCACTGAGGAGATGCTCGTGGACCTCATGTTTGCACGCTCTTCTTCAACATATGGCGCAATTTCGATCAGCGCCACGGATAGGATGTAAACGTAATGGCCAAGCTCTTCATAATCCGTTGATTCGTTCGTGACGTCGAATAGCCCGCAAGACCCAATATCAGGGGAGAGTAGTAGGATGAGTGGTTCAAGTGCAGGTGCCTGGTCCTGGGTGGTATTCTAGTTGTTGTATTACTAAATGAAGGGGAGAACATACATTCGGGGAAATGCACGTGGAAACAAGGAGGCGATATGCCAAATGTCGTGCAATGCGCCTCGTCCGATCACTGCCACTTGCGAAAAACGAGAGCAGCAAAGCCTTGTTACTAGGCACCAGCTGTCTGGCGAAACTTATAACTTTCTCCAGGATGTTGTGTAGCTGAAATGGGCTCAACATCTTTATGTAACGTTTCGTAGAAGTGCATATCACGCACAAGTCCATCCGTTGCGTCATGATTGCAAACAACATCCATGGTGATATTCAACTGCGTACGCAGTTCGTTCGAGGTCAAAGGATCAAGTCCGATGACAACGAGGATCAACACCACATTTGGCACGTCGTCGGAAGAGAAAGCACCAGCACTGGGTCGGTTCATGAGTAATCTGGCTGTTAGATTCGGCATAGGTTCTACTGACAAACCTGCAGCCTTCACAATCATAAGGAGCCTTTTTACGGCTTCGGGGAGGGTTTCATGGTTGGTGGAGTTCTTCTGCGCCAGATCCGTAATTACTCCGAGTCCCTTGAGGATCGAGGGGTTTGCACCTAACCGAGCCAACGCGAACAATATAGCAGCGACAGGCATTTGCAATTGATGTGGGTTTAATCCCCACAGATTACGGAGAGCGATACAGATGGCATCGGAAACACGAGAAGACATAAAAAGGGCTGTAAAATTGTCAGGGTAACGAAAATAGACTGCGAGAATGGCTTACCAATGTTAACGAGTTGAGGGATATTTGACGATAAAATACCCTTGGGAACAACAGCAAGCACTCCAGTACGGAGAGTCAAGTCCAACAATGAGTCATCTGAGCAGTGTATAATTAGTCTTATGATCAAAATTGGGTGCTCAGAAGAGACATACCACCGTTTCTGAGAAAACCGTCCAAGCAAGCTAGAATAGGATGACCTGACAGGGTTGGAATTGACGGAGAATCAACCACCATGTCCTCGTCTGAGGGTCGTGTCCACAAACAAACCCCCGATGTCGCTTCCCGGTCCATATTTTGCGCCTTTTGTTTTCCCCTACTATCTTTGTTCCCAGCAAATATCTTGTTGATGGCCTCACCAACCACGGGACCCAGCATCTTGGACTCGCGATCTCCAATGGTGAAGTCCTCCACATCGTCGGGACTAACGGGGCTGCCCGACTTACAAGATTCACGCACAGCTTTCCATGCCGCTCGCTCATCTGTAAGGCGCAATTGATTTATGGTGCCAAGTTCATCATCGGAGCCGACTGATGTCTCAGAAGAACCTTGCCTAACTGCTTCTTCGGCAAGACGAAGGGCGGCACAACTGGTTCCACGTTTGTCCTCCAACTCCTTTTCGCGTAAAAGAGCATGCACAGGGTTCACCGCCCGTGATTTCTTGCGGTTCGACGGGAAAGACACTGACTTTATCGCGCTGATAGAAGTCGAAGACTCAGCAATTGTAAGGGGTAGACGAGAGGCTGGTGTAAGTTTATGAATTCTTGACGTTCGCATCGGTCGCGCTACCGGGGAGTGGTAATCGTTGGTTCCGCGAGAGCGAAGTCCGCTCGCTGTATCGTTGAAAGTCGAAGGCACACTTGATAACGGAGAAGAAAATATGCCATTTGCTGTTTGTGGGGCAGAAAACAGGGATCTGGGGGGCCAAAGTTAAGATTCGAGATTAGACTCAACGATACCCGAGACTATTACCTTTTCTCCCCCGTACTACCAATCAGAGGAAGATCATCAATCATATCTCCATCGTCACTGTCTTCGAGTTCACGGAATGAAAGAGGCTGTTCGTCATCACTGGATTGGTTGGTAGCAAATGCCCTTGCTTTAATTTCTGCAATAAGCTTGGCAGTTTTGGTCTCCGGATCAATTGGTTCTGGAGTAGAGGGAAGCGGCGGGAGTTCGTTTGTATCGAGTAAAGTGAGAGAGGTGTTCCGTGCGGATGCTGTGGGCGAACCGTGGATAGCATGACATGGAGCTGGATCCACCTCCATGGCGTCTTCACGTGTACGTAGCGCAGCGGATTTCAAGGACTCGAACGCCTTGCGTCTCCACATGTGGACACCTTCTACAACCTTTTCCAAGTCGCGCCGTGCTGGGTCGGGGAGAACAAGTTCCGCTTCGTCTGACTGACTGCTGTAAACGATCTGCTTGCTGGAATCCGAAGGAGACGTTATCAAAGTGTTGCTATGGGCCTGTATTGCCGTCTAGCTCTGAGCCAAAAAGTTGTAAGAGGTGAAGGATGAACTGACGTAGATAGCGCCTGGCTGGCGCACGCAATGCGAAGCGGACTGAGGCGTTTTCGCAGGCTTTCTCGGAGATTTTAGTTTGGGAGAAGGGAAAGAAGGTGTACTATAATTGTTACTATCACTGGGTGAACGTGCACGCTTGCGCGTTGCCATCGTTGAAACGCTGCGCATCTGGGGAGCAACGCCTGGCCGGAATGAACAAACAGACGAGGCGCTAGTATAAATGCATGCTTACTCAGATCCGTGGGCGGCTCGTGGCTAGCGGTAACTTTCGAGGCTCGTGTCGCTGGTCTCCTTCGCGTGGTGGACGCTGGCGTTGTCGTAGGGGTCGTCGCCAACGCTGGAACAGACGCAGAGGGTGCTTGGGCAAAAAAATCGGTCAATTTTTGGTTCTTGTCTCTGGAGAAGCATTTTGCAGGCATTTGAGGAGCTGCTGAATCTCCCCTGAGGACGGTCGAGCTTCAAGGTGAGCGCTTGAGTTAACTTCGCTCGCGACACACGACACGTGACGTAACAACGTGCGGCACGCGTAACGCGTTGTGGCAAGTAGTACTAATAGTAGTATTGCCTAGCCTACGCCATCATCTCTATAACGGTACTGAATCCTCGGAACACCAGCATTTATTTACTACTCCAAATTCCGCAAACAAGTTAGCGTGAAGGGAAAAGCCCATGGTATGCAATGAATGTGCACGTATGTAGATAATACGACAACTCGAAGGTGTCAGGTTTGCACTTACGAATTTAGCATTTGCGGAGTGTTGGATAGCCACTTGATTAGCTGGAGTAACTATAAATGCGACTAGTGCAATCTGGACGAACATATGCAATGAGAATCTAATATCATCTAGTAAAGAAACGTCCTGAAAAAGGCTATGTATGTATATAAGGAACGCAGTGGTCACTCTACAGGAATGCGATGTATAGTGCATGAAAAACAATGAAGTACCGTGTCGAGTGCGGAAAACACCTAAAATGCAATGGGTCCGTGTTCGTCGATTGTCGGTTGTCGGCTGTGTGATGCTGTTTGCGGGTAGAGTGGTGAAGGAGGGTGGGAATATCGAGGCGATGATGCATTTGTTGATGAGTACTGTGACTGCGAAGGCGTACGCGAATGTCCAGCAGAGGGTTGAAAGGACCAGCGTCGTGGTAAGAGCGAACCAAGTGTCGTGGAGGCCGACTCTTCGGAGTAGGTGCTGCGCTCTTCCGTGGCAGTTTCTGAGGGGCTTTCTGGATATGGTTGATTGATATCCGGATCTAACGTCATGTTCCTTTCTGGCGTCGGATTTCTGGGCCGACCTGCCATGTCTCTTTCATCCTCTCCCTTCTCCAGGGTCGAGGCATCCAAAGATGGTGCTTTACGTCGTCGCAATCTTGCAAACGGCTTTAGCAAACCCAGGTTGACAAGGGTGTTGACGAACATAACGATGACGGCAATAGAGATAATGACGGCAGTAACAATGCCAATCGCGACGCGAGGAATGGCTGCGACATTGAGGCTCTCAATGAATGCAATGAGTAAACCAGTGCATATGACACGAGTGAGTGCCAAATATATTGCGAGAGCGTCGGATCCCCTAGTCTTGTGAGGCCTGAGGACCAGCAGGTAGGCGAGGGTCGCACACTCGATGACCAGGAAGGATATGACTTGCACCTCTCCGTTCTCATGGGCAAAGGCAGTGAACATGGCTTTCACGAGGATACAAGCAATAAATGGCATGCCCGCAAAATACCTCTCCGGACGATAAAGGGCGAATAGAGGGCCGTATGCAGTGATAGTTTTGGGCTGCGTGTACAGTGTATACGGTGTGTTGCGCACTGCGAGGCGGACGACGTGGAAGATGGAAAAACAGAGATAGCCGGATATTCCTAGAAAGAGCACTACTGAAAGCAAGATCGATAACCAGGAGTCTCTGAGTGTCCACTGGTACATCGCGAAAATGCTGATAGGGGTAAATGCAATGAGGCACTAGTTTAGACGCGTGAACAAATGTCTCACAATCAGAAAGTCTCTCCATACTCACCACGCGCAATAGCCACATCCGGGCAAATGTTGGGTACATTTCTCTTCGACGCCAAAAGTTGGTGTGATTTGCCCGCCGGCTGACAAGCGCCACGACGCCGTAGCCCAGTGCAAGTATCGCCGCCAGGATTGCCAAAAGCATCAGTGAAACGAGGAATATGGTCATGAACGCGTTGGCCGTGGCGATGCCCACGTACTCAACGTAGATGGGAACGCCAGCCTGAAGTACATTAGTGGAGGTTGCGGTGACAAGTTGGACCGTTCCTGCATTATCAAGCTCCTGGACGCTGCTAGAAAAAGCCGGCGATATAGAATCCCGTGTCGTGAGATTGCCCAGTACCATGAATGTCTCTGTCGCAAGGTTCGTCGTTTGATAACTAGTGAGAGATGTGACTATGGCATTGTAGGGGCTTAGATTCCTATTAACCAAAGCCACCGCCGATCCGGAGGATGCATCTGCCATGTTGCCTCCTGTGAGGTGACGCATATTGTTGATTGAAACCTGGATTGGTGAAGTCGCCGAAGCCGGAAACAAGCCCAGTGCCCACGCAAAGTTAATCGCAAAAGAAAGGTAAACCGAAGAGTAGTTGAGATCAAGAAGAGCTGTCGAGGCCACCCATTGAAAGAGATAAATCAGGTCGAACAGACGATATGGTGCTAGCGCGTCCGGTGATCGCGAATGCCAAATTGCGGAAAGAAGTGCAAGGAGACCCAGGGCGCCCGTGGCCCACTCTACTGCAACCTGGTGTGCGGACCACCCATTAGATAAGGTCGCCTGAACACAAGCTTTGAGCTGGCCCGTGGAGACATCAGTGAGTGACAGTTGCACATAACTACAACCTGTTGAGAAGAGATGCTAGAAGAACTGGTCAGGAGACTCACGCTTCAAGATCTGGGATCTGGAAGGCTATGTTCGGGATCTTGTCATTTACGCCCAGGGAAGAGGGGAGGGGGAGGGAATCCGATCCAGTGAAATTGTAAGTTGGTAATGGGCATAATGCGCCACTGAACAAAGAGCAAGTGTCAAGTGTGAAGTTGACCGGATGCATTCCATACACATTCAGCATGACGTTGGCGGATACGCTGACATTTGGTTCCTGCCCCGAGAAAATGGCATGTAGTTGAAAGCAAGGAAATGGTTGATAAGGGACTTACGACACTCGCTGCAGAGATGTTAAACCAGATGGAAGAATTCTGCTGAAAGTAAATAACGTCGAATTGCTGAATAAGGAGAGCATCGGGTTCTGAACAGTAAGTGACAGACGACGTAACTAGAGCAAGAACACGTGAGTCATTCTAGGAGATGCATTTGGTGTTGAAGGGTCACAGGAAACTTACAGAGAAAACCATCCCTAGCGGAAACCTGAACAGCAGGGATGAGAACTAATAGGGGAGCAAAACGTCGCATCCAGGCGACAAGCATGTGGGCAGAATGGGAACTAGGAGACAAAGGGTGGATGTGGGCCAGCAATCACGGGGATGCTGAATCCCTCACTGAGATAATATAAGGCTGCGTGTTGGAAGCATGCTACCGTGTTGTACTCACATTTCTATTGTTGTCGCTAAGGCTGTGGTTGCGAGGCGAGGCTTTTGTTCCCGAAAACACGACACCGCTCAAAGGGAAGAGTCAAGGCGCACGCAAAGCTTGCTAGGTTAAGGACTGGAAGGAGTGGGAGACTCGAGGGAGCGACATATCATGGTTTTGTGGACAGTCGACATCATTTACGGTACTTGCCACTCGGTGGGGCGTCCTTTTTTCGGCCCGCTTCGACTTGACTGCCGAAATAGGCCTAGCCAACGGCAATGGCCTAGAATAACTGCAGTGGCTATGTCATTCCTCACCGAACTTCAATTGCGCGGTCGCGAATTCAGCGTCAAGTACTAGCCTGACATCGCCTTCACTAGTCTAGTCCCCCAGCAACTTGGGAAAATGGTCGAAGATCGACTAGCTCACTTTCAAAGTGCGGTGCCGAACAGATATGTATGTACTATCACTACCAAGTGCTACAACATAGAAGGTTGCGGTACTTGTGGAACTTCGGGCGGAATAAACATGTTGCTTAGAAAGTTCTGTTTGGTATTTCGACGTTCCTCAAGTTCGTAGAATGAAGTAGTAGGTCTATTGGTTCCTGCAGTTGGCACAGCGTCCCGAAATTAAACAAGGCTGTTCAAATGGACATATAGCAAGCAGACATCCAACTTTCTATACGTGGTGTCGGACTGAGTCCCCTCCGCACTTGACCGAGTGCTCCAACCATCCTTCTCGTTATATTGACTCTGTAACGAGTATAAGTGCGGAAAAGCCTCCTGCGCGACAGTACTTGCCTTGAAGAATATTGTTTAGTTTGTTGACCCGGGATGACACGCTGAGGTCGATGCTTTTGTCGCCAAAGTCAACCACAATCCCACCCATGAGAGAGGGGTTAACCTGGATGACAATGAGGAAAGAGCGAGTCGGGAAATACTAGAGTGCAAACCTTGTTGAGCACTTTCAGAGATTTGGCGTGTTGTGCAGCTTGCGACTGCCTGAGAACAGACTCAAGCTTGGTAGCGGCATCCTTTGGTAGCGGTGCAGCAGAAGTGACGACGACCTCCAGCTCGCCCTTATATTTCGAAACAAGCTCATTGAAACCTTCGACGACACCTTGGGTCTCTCCTAGTCTGCCATTTTCTGAAAGGACGGCAAAAAGATTTTTGGTCACGTCGGAGACTGGCTCCTTCTTGGGGCCCTCTGCCTTTGCATAGAGTGCAGCGAGACCAGTGGCGCGGTCCTTTGCCGAGAGTGTCGGATTTGAGATGAAGGTGTTCAGCTCGGGAGTTTCGGTGATGGATTTCGAGATGGTGTTCAGCTCGGTCTGTACTTTGGAGAGCACCTGCGGGGACTTGGCAAGGGCTGCAGAGTACAGAGCGTTGGAATACTTGAGTGCGATAGAAGAGGCTGCCCGTCGTCCATGGGCGGACGCGACAACGGAGGTGCGGAAGGCTGAGGACAACATTAGACGAACTCTGGACGAGGACCGCACGAGAAGAGTTCGTATCCAGGCCGGGTTCACCCGAGTGAGTGATGTACTAATATGGAATAAGGTTCACACAGATTTGAACGCATCTTTTTCGCGACCTCGTGAGTGTCGAGTCAGTCGCTCGCCATGCCAGCTGTCAACGGGGTGCACCTGACACCGTCCATTACCGAGCCTCGCCCTTACTTTGTCCTCCTTACCGGCTTTGGTGTGAGTGCACCTTACCCAGTAGTTTAATTTACTTCATTCATCTTGCCTGCGCCTGACCTCCACCGGGTCCAGCCATTCTCTCGCTACCCCGTCAACCCTTCATGGCTAGCCGTCCAACCGCTTCACAACGCCGTCATACACGTAGAGGTCCCAGAAGAAACAGTCTCTCACGACGATCCTTTGAGTCCCCCTTCATCCATCCCAATCTCCGATCCGACCACGACCCTCCGCGAAATCCGTATAACGACCCTTAACGTGCCCGTCACATATGAGGATGTGTTGTCCATCGTTCCGGGTCTCCACGCCCGTCCACCTACGCTCCCCCCAATAGACGATGCCTCCCCCCCTCCCCCGCATGGATACGACCTCGTCCTTCATGTAGGGGTCGCCGGCCGGGGTCCACTGCGTATCGAAAGAACTGGTCACAAATTTGGTTATAATATGAAGGACGCAAACGGCTGCCATGCGCCCGTCGTTCGTGTTGCACACGAAGAGGTCAGTCGGGGCCCTTCCGAACCTTCACCGGCAGAGCGGATCGAAAGGGCACGATTGGGCTATAACATCGAAGGCCCTATTGACAGCGGCGAGGCCCCAAAACGTGGATTTGGGAAGGGATATGAATCGTTCCCAGAAGAGATTCATACCGATGTCGACGTAGAAAAACTTGTACACCATCTCAAAAAATCGGGCGTCGAGGTGAGCGCAATGTTTTCCATCTGCGACATTACTACGTGTATACCTGATCCATGTGCTTCTTCCCTCCTTTACTTTATCCTTCCTTCTTCTCTTTGCAGCAAGTTTATTCTTCACTCGACGCTGGCCACTATTTATGCGACTTCATCTATTACTGTTCCTTGGCAGAGAGTAGACGTTCTATCCCCAAGACTGATAAACCAACGACTAAGGTGCTTTTCCTACACTGCCCCCCGGTGGATCAACCTCTGAGTACAGTGGAAGTTACTGAAGCGATTAAAAAGTCGATTGTTTGGTTGTGCACTTCTCCTGCTCAATGACTGTGTTGTGTCATTTCTTGTTACGATACCAACTTTTTCTAGGAGACGAGGGGACTTTGCAGTGAGATATCCTTGACCTCCTATTTTCCAATCAAGTGCTCCTGTGTTATTTTTTGTCCAGCTTTTGTCTTTGTGTTATGAGGTAGCCAGTGATCTCGGGAATTTTAGTTGGTAGTGTACGTGGGGCAAGTTTTGAGTTTTCCTGTAGGGATGTAAAGTGCTTATAGTTTTTTCTCGAGTTGGGCTATTCGGATTTGCTCGGAGATCACGCTATATAAAAGGGCACTGCTGCCAAATGATAATGATCAATCAAGTCTCTCGGAATATCGATGGCCACTAACATCACTTTTCATGAGGGTATGCACATATGCTTCTAACCCGCCAGGCTCAACGCCTCAGAAGACTAATTGTCGCTAGGTTCTGTGAGCGCCACCGAGCGATTCGAGTTACTCCAACAAAAAGGTGTTACAATTTGGCTAACTGGCCTCAGCGCAAGCGGAAAGGTTCGTGGATCTTGATCGTTCGATCAAGCTTCCACTCACTGGCAGCACGGTTTGGTTCTGCATCTATAGTCCACCATCGCTTGTGCTCTCGAACAGCATCTTTTGCACCAGCATAAATTCACCTACCGCCTCGATGGCGACAATATTCGCTTCGGATTGAACAATGATCTTGGCTTCGACGAGAAATCCCGAGTTGAAAATATCAGACGCATCGGAGAGGTACGAGGACGCAGTACACATCGACTTTAATCTGAAAAATGAATTATTTGCCAAGGTATCAAAGTTATTCACTGATGCGGGCTGTATTACGATCACTGCCTTCATATCTCCTTACCGTGCGGATCGGGAGGTAGCTCGCGAACTCCATCAGAGGGCTAATCTGTCCTTTGTCGAAGTCTTTGTCGACGCTCCTCTCACTGTTGTAGAGCAACGTGACCCCAAGGGGCTGTACAAGAAAGCCCGTGCTGGAGAGATTAAAGGTAAGCCGATTTTCTGTTTTCTCAACACGAGTGTCATCTGTAATCAGATTTCACTGGTGTATCTGCACCATACGAGGCGCCAGCGCACCCTGAAATTCATATCAGGACTGATCAATGCGACGTGAAACAGGCAGTAGAGGTCGTTGCGAGATACCTTGTTATGCACAACTATATCTGAGGTCGCCATACATAGTCCAAATAGATGACAGCACAGTCCACCAGGAAATCGCAGGCTGTAGGAATAGAGTTCGTGGTACCAGTAGATGATTAGCAAGGCGGTGCGTGAGTACGGATATCCTGAGACCTTTTCAAAGTTCTGTCGCTACAGTACGTCTTGGTTGTGAATGGGTATTGCTGTCCGCACTATTAATAACGTTGAAGGAGGCTTGCTCCGTCGGCGTCTCCTCCTGCTCCTCCGCTATTGCGTCGCCACCCGATTGCTCCAGCATGTTTGCGAAACCGACCTCAACGACAGAAAACCATCTAGTGAGATCATCTACGGTCCGAGCAAGGTAAGAATTCGTGGCCTCTTGTGACTCCGTGAGAGATACGAAGTCGAGCGGCTGGATAGGAGGACCAACAGTGGTCTCCATGGGCACCGATGTCAGCGAGAGCGACGTAGCGTGAGAGAACTTTGCGAAACCAGGTCTTCCCCGCCTGTCAGTACGTTGTGGCGAATTACTTCTCGTACTGGGAAGTGATATCGTTGATACGTTCGCATCTGCGCGGATGCCCAGATTATGCGAGCTGAGTGGAGTGGGCGAATGCATGCTAGACTGAGGGAGGGGAATGATGGTCGGCGGCGATGGAGGAAATGGGTCAGTCATCCCCATTTGATGTTCGGATGTGAGAAAGGGAACCTGGCAGAATCAACGAAAGGCTGGGTGGAGAGAGAACGTGATAAGTCCTACCTTCACTCCATCTTTCGGCCCCGGAACCGAGCTTTTCGTGGAATTAGCTCCATCACTTCCTTTGCTGGAAGAACTGCCGCTCCTATTTCGTGCAGCGAATGGTCTGAGAGGAGGCACGAGCGGCGACACTGGAGTGCTTTCCATAACGGCAACAGAAGCTTGGCGGATGAGGCTGGGTTTCCTCGTAAGAGATATTCCAGTGGTCGAGTTCTCGACTGGAGAAAAGTCCGCATCGGCTGTATTAGCAGACCGTGATCTAGTAACCGGTGAGGGACTTGTTGGAAAAAGGCGAGGAGTAGGTAATGATGGAGCAATATCTTCTGAATAACGAGGTTGATGGCTTGGGAAGGAAAATTCATTGTATTTAGCCAACTGGACCTCGTCTACTCCTTCCAAGACTCCATTCTTCTTCGTAGAAGTGAATTCCCATGCTGGCGACGAAGAAAGTGGCACAGCTGGAGGTATAACCGTCGCTATCGTTGGCGGCGGTGGAAGCAATGGTTTAATTGTCTCGTTTGGCACAGTATCGTCGTCAAAGAGGCCACGCAAAGAGGTAGGTAAGCGAGTTGGTGGGGGGCGCACTGTGGAAGTAATGAAGGGCGTGTCAATAGAATCGGGGAGACCCGCATCGTCGTCCTCATTCGATACATTCATGAGCGAGTTACGCCTAAAGGTATCAAACTCCCAGGGAATATCGTCCTCTTCCACAATCTTTTGTAAACTGAAAAAGATTAGTAGCTGTCTCAACACACTGCGAACAATCTCACTCTTTCTTTTCCTCACCCTCCCAGTCCAGAGGTTCCGCAAGACTGGCTCTGGAACCCCCACTTTGAATCCATGCATCATATCTGAGGATTAGCTCTCTCAATGACGATGTGTTTACTCTCGAAGCGGACTTGATCCACTTCGTCTTAGCGAGCTCATCCGCAGAAAGGCGCTGGTGGGGACATCAGCAAGATAATCGAATCACGATTTCTAGATACACACATCATTAGGTGATTCTCGAAGGCAGTGAGCAACGAAATCTCTCATATCCTTGCTACCGTCTCCTTCTCCCAATCTCGGAGGTTGGACTTTGGCAATGAGTTGCATAACTTTGATCGCATCTCTCAAGTCTGAATACGGAGGGGCACCCTTGGCCATCTCGTATACCACGATACCCAAACTCCAAATATCCGCCTTGCTGTCGTACACGGGTGTTGACTGGGCCACCTCCGGTGCCATCCAATTAGGGGTACCCATGAGCGTGTTTCGCTTGCTTGTTGTCGTGGCAGATAAAGCGGATACACCAAAATCGCAAATCATAACTTTGCCTGTTGCAGTGATAAGAATGTTGGCAGCCTTGATATCACGGTGGATGATTGCGGATTTGTGAAGGTAGGCAAGTCCAACAAGAACTTCGCGAGTGATGACGGCGATGAAACGTTCTTCGAGTACCCCGTCCTTGGACGTCTGCATGAGGGTACGAACACTACCTCCTTGTGCGAACTCCATTGCGATCCAGACACGTGGACCATCCAGATAGCAACCATAGTATTTGGTGACATTGGGCGCATCACGGAGCTGGGTCAGGAGCGCCACCTCGCGCTGGATTGCCTCTACATCGTCGTCTGCTGTATCGAGATTGATTATCTTGAGCGCCACGATGTTACCTGAAGGTAGGTGGACGCCTTTGTGGACGGAACCGTAGGCACCCTTGCCGACGGTTTCAAGACGTCGGAAGAGCTGGTGGACGGAAGGCTGCGCCATGCGCAGGAGGGAGCTAGGGTGGCAAGAAATAGCTGGTGGTGGTAACGGAAAGAATGCTATCAGTTGGCACGGCTGATCATCATGGGCTGCGAAGGAATTCAACGTGGGAATCTAACATCCTTGAACTTCTTGCCTCATACTTCCACTCGAAATGCTATTCATGAACTTGTTCTCCTCCTTCGCCAGAGCGACTCGGACGGTCCACCCCACCATGTTTGCCGGTGCCAGGATAACGAGCACTCTAAGATGGGCACTACCGTTGCGCCTCACCGACATGACCACCGTTCGTTTTGCCTCACGCGGCACGGAGTACCAGCCCTCGCAACGCGTAAGAAAACGGAAGTACGGATTTCTTGCGAGAAAAAAGACTCCAGGCGGGCGTAAAGTTCTCCAACGCCGTCGCGTCAAGGGCCGGATGTTCCTCAGCCATTGATGTATCTACGGTAAGTTTCCGAGAAAGATATTTAGACTCTGATGTTGAGAGGATCTGCAGGTTCTCGGTCGTCCTTGTAGTTTGGCGCAGGTGATCATGGCCAAGGAGTCAATGGGACACACTTAGCTGAAGTTTGTGGCGTACGAGGATGCATACTTCACGATGTTTTGAGCGTGAATACTAACCGGAGGCCGTTGACTCTATACACAATAAGTAGTCATTCTAGAAAAGGCAATCGATCCCTCATAATATGACTCGGTTGTTCAGCCACTACTACTAGTACGATCTTATCTTGCATTAGATTTCCATCTCAATCCTCCAAAGAACTTCCACATTTTGAATCTCAAGCAATCATCAACGAGATGGACTTCAGTGTGGATCCAGTCCAGTCGGTTCCACGAGAGTTTCTTGCCGTAATTCTCGCAGGTTTTGGGAACGAGTGAGCATCAGCTCACCCACCGTCTTTCCCTCGATACTTACTCTCCTAAGGCTTCTTCCCTTGACAGGTGATGTTGGTGACGAGCCTTTTCCCAAAGCACTACTCTCGGTCTCCAATAGGCCCATGGTTGATTATGTCCTCTCCTGGGTCGAGCAGTCGGGCGTAAAAGGTGCGACTCGCTCTGATATGATTAGTGCATATCACAAACAAGACCGCCAGACGTCCTCCTTATTTGTCCTTCCTCGCATCGCCCCTCCATATCACACTATATTCACTCCGAATCTGCGGTTTCATCTTCGTCTTTGCATATTGACATCCAGTCGTTCGACGAGACGCAGGAACTCAGTGTTGGGACATGCTCCATCCTCAGAAACTTCTCCAGCCGCATTCAAGAGGACTTTGTTCTGCTCCCTTGCGACTTCATTCCTCCTCCAACGCTACCTCTTTCGAAACTTCTCAATAAGTTTCGCTCTGAAGCGACTTCGGATGGCGCAATCGCTACCACTTGCTGGTTCGAGCCGTTCAAGTCCGAAAAATCAGCAGCCCCTGATGAATGGGGCTTTTATGCGCAGTCTTATCCGGTAGCCTGGGACGACTCTACTAAAACGTTGCTATACATTGACACCCTCGACAACACGGACAAGAATGCAGAGGAACTTGAATTGAGGATGAATTTACTCTCGCGGTACCCTCGAGTAAAGCTCTCCTCCAAATTTCAGGACTCCCACGTCTATGTCTGTAAACGGGAAATATTAGACGTTCTACAACGCAAGACTGAACTGGACTCCCTCCGAGAGGACTTTCTCCCCTGGTTATGTAAGGTACACTACCAAGCAACAAAACGTTTGAAGTATGGACGCGGTACGGGAATATTCTAGTTGATGTTGGGTTCCACTTAGTAACTTCCCTACAGTGCTTGGCTCGTTTTCCAACTTTGCGACACGTACCACGCCAATGAGACACTCCACTCTCCACAGTGTCAGTACTACGAAGACCAAGGTATCGGCATATAACCGTTCGACTGCATCTTCACCGATTCAACTAGGTCGGGAGCTGGCGTACTCCGTGCCACCTAGTCCCACCGGTTCTGATGACGTATGTATGGAGACCAGCAGTCTCAGAGTCTGTGTTGTTATCCACCGAGAGCAAGACGGCTATTGCGTTCGAATCAATAATTTACCCGCTTATTTAGAAGCAAATCGACACGTAAGTTCCCCACGCGTGCACGTATTCATTTTGATTGACCGTCGCATATACAGTTTGTAAACGATACTCCTTATAGTTTGCCCGTCGAACCACAGAAACGAATCCTCATCGACACCAAAGCATCAATCTCATCCGATTCGGCGATTGGTGACTTCACAAAAGTCGATGAGAGAACGACAATCAAGAAGTCTGTTATTGGGAAGCACTGCATAATCGGTAAAATGGTGAAAATCGTTGGTTGCGTACTGCTTGACCACTGCGTGGTTTCAGACGGGTGAGTGTGGGACTCACCAGTTTCGTTCGACCTGCTAAGTTCGATGCAGGGCAAAAATCGAGGGCTCTATTCTGGGCAGGAACACAAGGGTTGGAAGCAAGGCTGAATTAGTGCGGTGCGTCACGCAGGGTGGGTATGAAGTGAAGGAGAACGGTGGGGTCTTGCGGATCACATATTTTCTGTTTTTACTTACGTGCCCCTCTAGAAAGCTATCGGAACGAGAAGCTTGATGTCTCTGATTGGGGAGCGGATAACGAAGATCTGAACGAGGACGACGAGGACGGAGACGAGAGCGATGAGGATGCAGCCAGGTAGAGCCACAAATATCCGTTTAGAAGCAGGCACAAGATATTATAGAGTAACCCAGGTGCTAATCGTATAAGTGTTTCAAGCTATCGTGCTCGTTGTGATGAATTTCCTGCCATCTGGTTTCCAAGGCCTTGTGCAAATCGGGAACCACGACCACGGGTACCACCTATTACGCATTTCATTCAATTGGTTCGCGCAAATCAGGAATCAACTCTTACCGCGTAAACCACCTCTTGTTCTATCCCCTCTCCCGCGACGCTCTTGGGTCTGTTCACCTCGTTTCTCTCCTTTCGTGTCTCCTCTATCTCCCCATCCAGTGGCACTACCAAGTTTCATGTCCAGTGCCTTTTCATTATGTTCAACCATATTGCTAACTTTCTCGGCGATGACCTGGGCGAGTTGTTGCGGGCGTGAAAGCTCAATGCGATGGAACACGATGACACCAGTGGATTGATCCAATGATGCGGAAAGTTCCTCATTCCAAATCATCTTTGAGATTATGGACGTTACTGTCCTGAGTGGCAGTGAGAAGGTTCGGGAAAGGAGAGAAAGGGAAAGAGTGGAATATAATGGAGCGTATGTGAACAAGTATGTCCGAAGACCCTGCTCTTGAATGCGCCTAAATGACTTTGCTTTAATATTCGCATAGCCAAACGAGACGGCGAGGACTTACTTGGCTAACATCTCTTTCACCGGAGCAGACTCAGGCATGAGACTCCAAATTTTGATGCTCTGAATGAGATCGCGGCACTTCTCCCATTCACCATCTTGTAGTGCCTTACTCGCTTGCATTATATGGTCGCGTGTGCTCTCGGGTGGGCCGGTGAAAACCTGACGGTCTGCGAAATCCAATAGACGGCGGAAAGGCTTTGATATAACCTTCCTCTTTTGTTCCTCCGAGTCGATAGAGGCGAGCAAGGGAATCTCGACTAGCATGCTTGACACAAGGAATGCAGCCTCTAGGAGTTCCGTGTTGATGTGCATGTGGAAGGGAAGCTGCCTTGCCCGCTCGGCTCGTTCTTGTTCAGGAGTGAGCTGTGCCTGGAATCGTTGTTGGTGAACGCCCTGGGCTAGAAGTTCCTTGACACGCTGGGTTGCGAAGATATCCTGGAGCATCGCCTGCGATTCCTTGATCAAACCACAGCGGAAGGCGCACAGGCCGAGCTGGACGACAGTACGGTTGTAGAGTATTTGTGTGGCCACATCAGCAGAGTGAATGGATTCCTGAAGGTGTGACATCAACAGCATGTCGCGAGAGGTGTAGAAATCATTATGAAGAGCGTGGTGATAGATGTGGCTTAGTATGGCCCTGGTGCGCAGCAACGAATTGTCGGCTTTGTAAAGATGAACACATAAAGCGTGGATTAGGCTCGACGTATTGGAAGAAGAGGCCAACGTAACGCTCGGCGAGGCCTCCGATGCACCGACAGAGGACTCGAGGGCGCTGACTACCGCGTCTGGCTAAAGGGGAGTGAGTAAAAATGAAATACTTTGCAGGTTCTTGTTGTTATCGTACCTTTGAGTATATGTGCTCTAGACGTCGCATAATCACTCGTGCGAGTGGCTCTGGTTGCAAAGAGCTCTCGTAGAATGCTTGTGCACGACATATCGTCCGGTAAAGTACCTTTTCATCCTTGAGACGATCCACATACTCCGTTCCGTGAGGATCGATATTTTGCAGACTCTTGGTAAACTCGTCATCGAGGCGATCTACGAAGCTAATGATGCTACCTCTGATGCGAACGATACCGTCTGGTTCACTGTCCGGGGAACGTTCAAGGAGTTCGTCATAATCTTCCGTGATCTCCTGTATGGAATATGTGGGATCTTTGGCGACAATTGAAATGAGCTTATCGACTTCGCGCTCAGCCGCTAGCCACAGATCTATTGGCATATAAGTTGCCACCGAAGAGTTGTAATCAAATCGCGAAGAAACCAGGGCCAAAAGGACACAGATACGCTGGTATGGTGTGACAGCGACCTCAAGCAGTTTCTCTAGAATGCGCATCTGTTCCCCCCGATCTGTGTTCTAAAGCAATCATCAGCTACCGATTAAACACAATTAAATTCTGCAGACCTTCTTTCCCCTGGCCTCATGTACAATTTTAAGGGTCTTGAAGATAGCATCCGCGGTAAACTGCACGGCTTTACCACCTTTCCCGACTGTTGTGAATTGTTCCTCCGTTGCGGAATATTCCTCTTCGCTGCCACTGTCAGCAATTTTTTTGGGCTTCTTCGTCGTCCTTGAGGCTACAGACTCGACAGGTTGAGTATGCAAGGTAAATTCGCGTTCAAAGGCCTCCGGGTCCTGCCAAGACGTTCAAGCAGGAATGATGGAGTTAAATACGTTTCTTACGGCTTGATATTGAGATAATTCCTTTTCGTATTCCTTCGTCGATTTCTTGACTTTTTGTTTCATGGAATTCAATGCACGCGCGTTCACGGCATTCATTTTTTTCTTTGCCTCCTTTTCCTTTGCCAAAGCAGCATTCAAGGAATCTTCGAGATTCGTGAGCGTTTTAAGGAAAAAAGGGGGAATGGGTTCTGCAACATTGCTCTGACGCTGCACGAGACGCGATAGTTTATCGAATTCTTGACATTCAAAATCAGCGTCAAGGTCAGTAGACCGAATGATGAAACAAACCTGCAGAGATGACCACCCAGTCGTTGATTTTGAGAGCATTCTCCATCACTTTTCCGGTCGCCTCGATCTCCTCCAGGCGTTTGTCTTTGGAACTTTTGACGACACGCTTGACGTCTTCGTCTTCTTCACTCTCCTCATCATCGGATTGGCTCCGTAAAAACCTTCCCTTTTTCTTCTCTGCATCAGGCTCGAGCTCTTCTTCAGACTCTGACTCCGACTCGGAACTACTGGAGTCGCTACCAGCTGTGCGAAGGAATCTTGACATGCCGGTTGGTTTGGCTGCTGGCTTTGGGGCCTCTTCATCGCCACTGGTAAGGAGCTCCTCGTCGGATTCCTCTGTATCGGAATCAGAGTCGCCAGCTTGTCTGAAAAAACGGGACATGATTGCAGTTCTGAGATCGTTATCACAAATATCCGGCTCTAAATTTTGCGCTCCAGTGCGTGAGAATGTTCAGTGACTAGGATGTTATTACGTAAACACTATGCTATGGATCCATGGGCGAGAAATTACTGTGGCTCATATCCAACGAGCTCGGAAATCATACACTACCTACTTCCGCTAAACATGACGAGAAAATAGTGCGTGTGGTATCATCAGTGAGCAAGGACTAGAAAACATCCAACGAATGAGGACAATCAGAGGCAACATGGCCGTAGCCTTCACAATCTACACAATACATTGAGTCCAAACCTGAACTGGGCTTCACTCGTGTGAGCGGCGCAGGTGCATCTTCCTTTAGGAGATCGCATGTAAATATATCGTGGCCCGGCCGCTCGCATATCTCGCACACGTCTTCACGCGAAATGGAGCGCAAGTCATCATCACTGCTCACCACAGTTGATGCACTGGATGCTCGACGTTGCCCCAGGTCGGCTGGGTCCGTGCTATTTTTCGACGATTTCTTAGACCGAGAAACTTTTTCTTTCAGTCGTTCGATCTCCTGCTCGAGTTCATCCTATATGGTACGTGAGTATGTCGGTCAACGTTTCTGATACAGTCAAACTTACCTCGCGGTAGATCTGTAAAGCAGAAGTCAGTTACATATCAACCACAAAGCTAGTTCCTCAATCACCTTGGACTCGATGAGCGTCTCGAGCTCACTGATTTCCTTGTTGAGCTAGATATTCAATATGTTAAGTTTGGTCGACTCTACGGTAACGGATACTCACATCATGTGTTACTCGGGCCGTCTTCATCTCTGCGTCTGCAAGTCGTTTCCTTAGTTGCTCAATCTCGCCCTAAAGTACATGAGATCACACAAGATTTACAACAAAGACCACACCTTACCTCATATTTTGTCTGAAGATCCAATGAAAGAATCGAAGAATGATCGCCAGCACTAAGGGAAGCTTCTTGTTTCGACAGGCCCAGTTCAACATCGTCTTCAAGGATCTTGAGCTCCTAGATGAAGTATTAAAACGGACGAGGTAATGGTCTGGAGGAACGCACCTGCCGCAATTGATCAGTCTCAGATATCAGGAGCCTGTTTTCAGCCTCTAGCAACTTGTTACGCTGCGTGACAGTCAATGTCTCCTTCTGCAGCTCCTGAACAATGTGCCTGTGAACCCCTGACTCAGTACACACGAAATCTTGTTGTCAAGAATCGCACTTCAGGCCCATAATCTCTTCTGATTCATGTTTAGATGGTGACTTGGAAACTTCAGGGAGGCCACTCATTGGCATCTCGCGATTTAGTTTCTTACGGAGGTTGTCCAGTTCTGCCGTTTGCTCATCCAAAGTCATACGCAATGACTCAACCTCGGCTTGCTCGTGCTCAAACATCGAGCGCCAGCGCGTATCCTGCAGAGGACAATAGGTATTCAAAAAGGATTACACTGAAAGAGTGTTACTGACCTCTGGATTACTTATTTTCGCGGGGGGTTGCAAGGCCGGCCGCGATAGCTCAAGCTCGTCCTTCAAGGCTCGAATCTCATCCATTAACCGATCACGCTCCGAGGCGGCCGGACGAGATACTTCGGCAACTTTCAAGGGCACGTCGTCCGCACGCATACCAACTGTCTGCAAAACATATCAGCTACAGAACGAAATCAAGAGCACCGACATACTGTGGCATCCGTGCGCAAGATCTCGATTTCAGCCCTTGCGTTCTCTAGTGCAAGAGTACTCTCTCTCAGCGCTTCTTCGACTTCCTCAATGCGACTCTTAGCTAATGCTTCGGCTATTGCAACTTGTTCTGCAGCTTTACGACCTTCGGTGAGCTCACTTCGCATAGATTCTTCCTTCTCTTTGAAGCGTTTGATTCTTTCTCTCATAGAAACTTCTTCCCTGTCTGCTGCTACCTGAGCATCCTCAAGAGTGTCTTCCATCACAGATAGCTTTTTCTGAAGGTGCTGAACTTGCTCCCGGAGTGTTTCGTTGTCGATCTCGAGAGCCGAGGTAGCGTGCTGTGCCGCAAGGCCGGGTGAAGGAGGGATTGCTACTTTCCTCACCTGATCTTCGAGCGCAATAATCATGTCCTCCATTTCATACCGCTTCGAGTCCGCTGCGCTGAGCCGTTCTTCGTAAAGTGCAATCGTTTCCTTACAAGCTGAAGGATTAGGAATGGATAGCAGAAACTCAAAGTCCCTCACCTGCCCTGCTTGACGCAGTTCATCTATCTGCGACCCCAGCTCTTTTCGGTCTAGATCAAGTTCAGCCGTGACTTGTTGAAGCCGTGCTTCCAATAGACTGATTTCCGCATTTTTGGTTTTTAAAAGAGTGTTACTTTCGTGCTCTGCACCTTCTTTCGCTTCAATGGCCTCCTTGAGATTTCTGATTAATGCTTCACTAGTGTCGAATTTGGCTTGCATATCCTTCATACGTGCTTCGTTCTCCGCTTTGACACGTTCCAATTCTGAAGTAGTCTGCGCATTCGAACGCTCGAGATATTCCATTTTCGAGTCCCTTTCACTCAACTTTCGCTCCGCGACACGTAACTCCTTTTCTGTTTCGGCTATAGTGGCAAGAGCACCGTCACGATCTTTCTCTAAGGCTCGGCGCTGTTCCAGATCTGAACTAAAGGACGAGAGCATCTCTTGCAAAGACGTTCTTTCCTGTTGGAGCGTCTCTATACGGGTAGAGAGTGTGGATATCGTAGATTCATAAGCATCGATAGCGTTAACATCGGTAGTGGACTGGATCTGGGAGGGAGATGAAACATGTCGCCGAACATCACTGGGGTCAGAGACAGACGAGTTGCCTATGAGCTGGTTTATCCTATCTTGCAGGGCCATACCGGAGGTGGTGAGATCCAAAGAGGAGAGCGGGCGATTCCCTTGAACATGATCATCCTGTGTGGAGTCATCGTTGGGGGAGTGAGTAGAACCAAATGATATTGATCGTGCCGGAGAGGCAGGCGGTGGCATAGCGACGGCGCTGGGTACCCTGGGTCTAGGTGCGTTGATGGAAGTTCTGGGCTTAGAGCCAGGCATGAGTGAACCGTTCAGGGAATTGGGAGCCTTCGCTGTACCGGCTTTTGGAGTAGTAAAGGGGGATTCGGATGACCGTGTGCCACTTTCCACATTGTAAGAAGATCGAGTGGGAGAAGACGGTGCTTTGAGGAAATACTCGGTTTGAGTGGGACCTGAACGTGAATTCAATTGCTTGGCTGTCAAACCGATGTATTTAGAGGCTCGAGAGCCAGAAGTAATCTGAGTTTCCAAGCCAGGCAGGGCTTGGGGCTGAGACTTTCCGAGATTGGTGACGGGCTTGGACTTGCGCGCAGCGGGAGTAGTACCTGGCGTGATGCGGCCAGACATTCCCAGCGGATTCGCCCTACTGTCGTATGGTGTGACTCTTCCATATGAAGTAGAAGGGGTGACACGGCCAACGCTGATAGAAAATGGAGCCGAAGGAGTCGCTCGTCCAGAAAACGAGGGTGTTATACGACCACCGCGAGACGATGTGACAGATGGTGGCCGGCCAGTTGAACCTACGGTAGGGGGAGAGAGCTTCGTGGCGGCCACAAACACGCCGCAATCTGAAGGACACGCGAAATATCGCTTCCTGCACGGGCTCGAATGTTAGTGAATCATCGTGGAAGAGGGGATGGACGGGATACAAAGTGAAAGCAGCTTCATGTTGTTACCTAAGACGAATATCAGACTTACCCATTAACGGACCCATCGTTTTTGCCCTTTCCGGCAAAGCCTCCACTGAGCTCCACGCCAGCCCAAAGGCCAGGCTTCCCATCTATGTCCCCAACATACCTGAGAGTACCCTCATAACCCAGAGATTCGATCCTGACGCTGTCGCCGATCTCGAAGGTTCGGCTAGCACGACTGACGCTACGAGAGAAAGCGTCGGATTGGCGACTGATAGGACGTCCGGTTGGAGTTTTGGCACGCGTTGGGGGTGCAGACGTGACAGAGGAAGGGCGTCCGGCCACAGAACGCCTTCCGGACTGGAGAGAAGAGAAGGAAGATTTTGGGGAAGACGAAGAGGAGGGGGGGTTGTGGGTGAGACTGGCGCGATGTTGTGCAGGGTCATTGGCCTTGATGGCTTCTGCGAACGCACGAGACGCGTAGTCGTCCGTGTCGAGCAGGGGCCGGATTTGATTGACACTGGACGCGGAACGAAATCTGCCAGGAGTGGGAATGGCACTCGTCTTCCCAGGCGTCGGTATGCCAGACGTCCTCGTTCTCCCCGGAGCAGCGGACATGGCGATGATCAAAAGTGACAGACAAATATTTTAATCAAACTTAGGTATAGCGCGACCGCACTCATAATCACGTGACAGAAGTCAGAATGAAAAACGCATGCATTATTACAAAGCACACAAACTAGCCGCGCTTCTTCGACACACCGACCGTCTTCCCACGACGACCTAATCATATATGAGCAACGTCCGCTCAGAGTCCGTCTGCATACTCACCGGTAGTTTTCGTGTGTTGTCCGCGTACTCTCAGACCCCAGAAATGTCTCAGACCACGATGTGCCCGAATCTTTTTTAACCGCTCCAGATCGTCACGCAACTTCGAGTCCACCGCGTTCGACAAGATCTGATAGTTTTTGCCATCGATGATATCCTTCTGTCGGTTCAAGAACCACGTGGGGATCTTGAACTGGGTCGGGTTTTGAATGATGGTCACGATACGCTCGAGCTCATCCGAGTTGAGCTCCCCAGCACTGCGGCACTCTGAGTATCATCAGCAAAGGTTCACCAAGGCGCTCACCGCTTGTTGAGATCCACATCGGCTTTCTTGCATACAAGGTTTGCATAACGGCGGCCGACACCCTTGATCTCTGTCAGGGCGTACATAATCTTACGCTTGCCATCGACGTTGGTGTTCAATAGACGCAGAATGTGCTGAAGAGGAGCGTGAGCGGAGCTCCAAGGATCAGAGTGACGCTTTGCACCTGAAATTGTTGGTGGGCTTCGGGAACGACAAGAGACATGATAGAGGTGTCTGGCAAGAGGTAATCAGTTTCACACCCAAGCCCAGTAGGATACATCCAGCAGAATGGGTGATCTTTTTCGAGTCACCGTCCTCCTCGGAGGTCATATCTTCTCTCCCAAAACCCTGTGTATGTCGAAAATGCCCTCACCTTGGTCAAATCGGTCTTGGGGATGCCGCCAATGTCGTGGGTGGATCTCTGTAGTACAGAGCGGCTTGGTTTGACCGGAGTTTCAATTGTGTGGACTTGATCACGTGGCCAAGTGGCACTGCGACACGTCCGAGACGCGCCAACGACAGTTGGGATTCCAAGCTTCATGAGACTCAACATTCATTTATTTCTCTCGCATTCCATCCGTTCATCAACTCAATGTCAATAACGACGGTGAGGACGGTCACTCTTTTGCTTGAGGTACTTCTTTGACGTTTCTCCAGTGCGATTCTCCAGAAACCATCAGAGCAGGAATCGATGCAGTTCGCAAACAAGTGACTCTCGATGAAACCGAAGACACGTGGGACACGATTGCACAAGGCATTCTGCATTTGACCCGTCTCTGCAACAATGGTGGCTGCGACTTTCCTCCTGAAATGGTCGCTGGCATTCGTTCCATATCCAAGCCATTGGCCGGAGCCTTGAATTCTGAGCGTAGCAGGCTCTCAGGTGCTGCACTCGAGCTCCTCACGGTGTTAGCTACAGGGCTTGGCTCGTCGTTCGAGCCTTTGGTGTCTCACTTTATTCCGACCTTGCTGGCGCTGTGCGGTCGGACAAACAAGGTTTTCACCTCACGGGCTAGGACTTGCATGCTTGCCATCATCGAACACACTCGTCTTCCATCTCTCTTGCCCTATCTTGCTGGACTGGCCAATCACAAGTCTGTTCTTCCTCGTTTGACAGCTGCAGAGGGAATGCTAGCTTGTCTGAACTGTTTCAATCCTCCTGATCTGGAAAAAGAGAGCCGGGCCCGTGTTGTGGAGGACTTTATTAAGTTGACGGCGCGCGATGCCAGTGCAGATGTGCGAAAGGCAAGCAAGGAGGTCTTCAAAGCCTACAAAATGTTAATGCCTGCAAGGGTAGATAGGTAGGTCAATGAAGCTTCGCTTCCATGTTGCAACTGAGATGTCTTCAAGCTTCGTTGCTCCGCTTACCCCTGTGGTAAAAAAATACCTCGATGTACAGACCGGCCCATCGGGCAGCCATGGCATCTCGTCGAATATAGGGCAAAAGCACGCCAGTAGACCCTCCAGCCGCGCTAACAACAAAGCAGCGGAGACAGGACCACGACCTACTAGTTCAACACTTTCCAAACCGCCTACTCGCCCAGCCCCAGTTCGTGCAACTCATAGCACACAACAACGGCCAGTCGTTCACAACCTTCCGCCCGCAGTTGACATCTGTGCCCCTCGGCAAGGGACTGCGTCCCAAACGCAACATGCCCCCCCTCAGCCTCGCAGCTTACCCGTCGTTCATGCACAGTCCTCAAGCGCCGCCCAACGTTGTGTTGTGTCTACATCTGCTCCTGCCCGTCAAGTTGTGGAACGTCCACCCCCAGGCGTTACTCGGATTATGCCTGCTCGGAATATATCCTCAACCGGTGGCCCTCAGCGTCCTCCACCTATGCAAATAAAATTCAACGCACCTCCTGATCGGCTTAAAGCAACCGGAAATGGCGCTAAAAGGATACCACTTCCAGTTGTACCCGTGAATGACCATGGCAGTGAACAAGGGCCTGCGACTGCGAATCCGGCGGATCGAGCAAGCAGGACTGTCGATCAACCTAAGCTCCCTGGCCGAAATGCTGAAACTGCGTCTAGAAAATTGGTTGTCGGTCGGAAAGCTCCTGAAGGCGTTCGATCAGCCTCGGTCTCCGCCAAAGCAGTGAATGGATCGGCACCGACGCTAGCGACGGCTCAACGTTCTCATAAATCTGTAGCGAAAGGTGACAAGATAAATGCCAGCGGGATGCCACCTCAACGACGTCCTGCAGGTAATGCGCAGAAGGTTACACGTCCTCTGGTCAAGGCTGAGCGGAAGGAGACACCACCCACGCTTATTCCTCTTCCACCCAGTCCATCAATTCCACCCGCAGAAATGCCCTTACCACCATCCCCCGATTCCACACCCCGTCCCGTTGATCCGAAACCTCAAGTTAAACCAGCGGTGGCGTCTATGTCGGGACCCACCGATCCAGCCGCAAAACAGTTGAGAATTACGGAGCCTTGTCACGAGGAAGGAGCCATAGGCTCTCCCAGGACACCTATCACGAGCCTTCTTTCTTCTATCCAGCGTGGCTTTCTTTTCACGCCAACTTCCCCCCTTTCGCCACCTCAGAACTATCTTCCAGCTCTCGGTAAATTGCCGAATATACAGAACACGATAATAGACAGCGAATGTACCAAGGCTCCGTTAGCAGGAGTTCCTTTATGCATACCGTTCGAAGACGACTCTACTCCGGATGGTATCGACAGACACGCGCTTAGGGATCTTAATTAGCAAACATATTTCTTGACACATTTTCAATGCTAACCTTGTGCATTCTTCCCCTTTCATGAATTCAAATTGCGTCACTTGACAAAGGCCAATTTCGATGTTTGCCACGACGCGCCTAAGAAATCAGGCGCGTTTGGCGCGTTGCGTGAGAATTGAGGCGTTTATGAGCGATGTTCCATTGAAACACGCGTGCTAACCTACCGCCAGTATCTTGGTCCATTTTGTCACGCTCTAGTTCACTCCCAGAGTTGGTCCATACTAACGCGGGGGTGGCAGTTTTCTTGGTTTGATACCAGTTATACGGTTCTCGACTTATCAATGGCCAGCACCCTCAGCCGTCGTCCTCTTGGTACCCGCCAGCACCTTCAGCAACTAATCGGGAACTCACCCCAAAAATCTCGAACTCTTTCAGCATCCGTCAAACGTACCCGTTCCCCGGAGCCTGCTGGAGACGCGCCTGCTGGTCAGACAAATACCAAACGTGTAAGGGCGACCCTTGCAGAGCCAATCACGACAACTCTACCGGATGAAGAGCGCAAGGACAAAGAACAGAAGCGGCAGGCACGCGAAACAGCCAAGAACGAGTTTCGCGTCAAGTATACTCGGGCGTTTCCCTCCTGGGTATTTTATTTCGATCTGGATCAACTTGATCCCGACACTGCAGCTCTAAGGAGCTCGCTGGCGTCCAGGGTCGCTCAGCTTGGTGCTGTATGTCTATACAACCCTTCTCCTTTCTTCTCGATGACAATTGGTCATACTTTAACTAGCGAATCGAAGACTTTTTTTCCAACGAGATTACTCATTTGATCACCAATCAAGCAATACCCACCGAAGATACCCACTCTAACAAGGAGAATGCCCGTAAATTGCGTAACGCACGAACGCCTCCGTTGCTCAAAAGCCCAATAAAACTTAAAGGACGGTGAGACCATTGGCACGGACGTCGACGTACAATCGTCTTACTGATATCTCCACGTAGTGTCACCGAGGACAGCAACGCACAGAATTTCAGCCTCATCGAAAAAGCCCAAGCGTTTGATATGAAGATTTGGAATACCGTCAAGCTAGATAGTATAATGGAACGCTGCGGCGTACTCGCGCCCACGATCACCAAGCATCCGCCAGGAACTCAACCAGCTTCGACCAACCAACGAAATCTCACTCGCTTACTTGCATCGGAACGTCTACACGGAACCACAGAGCGCGATCCAACCCAGAAACGTCACGATTTCCGATACTTTGCGAGAAATAGCTATTTTGTTCTGGTGGAAGATGCGAAACAGGAGTTAGCAACTGTACATGCTCTCGAGTATCCCATCCACAAAGGGCGCGATGGTAAAGAGCGTGGCGCCTGGCCTATTCTTCATTGCCACCCACATTCCCGCGGCCCATTCATCGAATTCGATGAAAGGGAACGGCGTCGTTGGGAAAAGACTCGACGTGCTGACCAGGATAAGGAGACGGAGAGAGAGCAGCAGACGGCGAAGGAGCTCAAGCGGAGGAAGCAAGTTCAAGCACAACTCCTCGCTCGTAAAACTGGCGACCTTCGACGCTCCGTGTCGATGAACAATCTACATCGTCAGGTCGCGAACGGAGGGATGGAGGATTTTGTTGATTTGGATGCCGATTTTCCGGATATTCAGACTTCTGCCAATGCATCTGGGTATTTGGCATCAACTAGTGCTTATATCGCCGCTTCGGGCAACAGTGTCGGGATCACGTCGACAACAGGCACCACATCCGCTGGTGATAAGACACTTCGAGCGTTTGAATTGCCTGCGAACTTGCGCGGGCGAATCCAACAGCAAGTTGTTACCTCTCGCAGAGTGTCTACCTTGGTCGCCGGAAAGGACAACTCAAATCGACAACTCGGTACCATGGGTCCGCCAGACGTCATTCCTGACCGTCCCAACGTGCTACTTAGAAAGAGTCGTAGCACAAATACACTACGACTCCCTAAACGCGACGAGGGCAGTAAACCTGGTTACTGTGAGAGCTGTAGGGTCAGGTTCGACGATTTTGAATACGTAAGTCTTATTTGCGTGTATTTTCTTTTAAAGTTCAACCTTTGGCAGCACATTCGTGACCGTAAGCATCGAAAGTTTGCGAAGGACGACTCGAATTACCTCCAATTGGACTTCGTGCTCAACCGTGTTCAGCGCCGTACTCGACAGCAGTACAAAGAACAAGAACATCAATACTCGACCCGAACTGAGCAGGAGACATGTTCTGAGGATTATCCGATGTGCTTTTCGCCATCACTTGTATTCGAAGGGAACGAAGAAGAAGATATGTGGGGTGTGGATGTGGACGCCGACGATGACGTTTCCGATGTCTGAAGCGGCTTCTTAAGCCTTGTATGGTGTACGACTTGTTGGTTTAGTTTCGCTTATCCCACCTGCAGACTGTAGCTTAGAGTGTACCCACGCAATAGTCCGTCACCGAACAGGACTGGGGTAACAACCGTGCATGGAACTGATCATGAAGTCTACTTTCGTTTTAGTCACCGTCAAGGGATGTATTTCTCTGTGCTATCGGGTTACTGCATGAGAACGCAGAACAGTGCGTATGCCACTCATCGCACCCAATCGGTCGGTCCGATCAGCCCAAGGCAGGCGTGGAAGAACCCCCTCATCATCCCCCTTGTCCAGGTAGATCAGCCGTGGATGGTCAGATGCCACTATCTTTTGTGGTCGGCCAACTCTATATTCGAAGACGCGGTTAGCTAGGAATTCCCTAAACAGACTCGGGCGGTAGTCGGGCAGTAAGCGCTTAAGCCTCTGACGAGATTCGCAGGCTCGATTGAACTGCTGCCGTTTTATCATTGCATGATCATCGCAAGTTGAAGTAAATCCTTGACTTAGGTTCTGACACAGCTGCAGCTTTAAGACTATTCATTCATTGCGGCAGTGACAAAGTCACTACTCATTTCCAGAGGAATTAGTACTCATACGTGCCTGCTGCTTTCCGATATCCAGTCAAAATTGACAGTGCAAGGAATGGAAACATTCCAGCTAGACGAATATTTTCTCAAACTCGTCATGAAAGGTACGGCAAGAATGATGGTCCGCTAAGTATGCATTTTCAATATCATGCATCAACCGTTGTAATAGGCTGCTTCATTCCATGTCATATGAATGTGACTCGTAACTTTGTCATCGTCCGTCGTCAGAACATCATGCGGGACCGGTAGATATTGCGGAAGCAAGAGGGGGCTCGAAGTGAGATATTTAAATATCTCCGTAACCATCATCCAGAATAGGGTTGTTGTAAGTAATACCGCGGATACTCTGGACTGAAATGAGTAGAACCATTAATTGCTAGCTGGTTGCAAATTATATATGGCAAGCAGGCACATACCACTGGCAATAGTGAGAGTAGCGCTCGGAGGCTCATGTGTAGTTGTGAGGGGTAGAGCGAGGTATTTTCGAGATCATCAATGCGTCTGTGAACCAGGTTATCATCTGCCGTACTTCCGTCTCTGGAGTTCGTGCCACGAAACCGCCCTGCAGTCCTCGGCATCACGGTTCCAGTGACGGTGGGCATGCTAGTTGAAACATAGCTCATACTAAGATTCCCTGGCGTATACAACGGTGAAACACCATATGAAACAAAGTTCAGGCGTACATGTGGCCGATAAAAGATCTAAGTGGCGAAACTACAATACCATACCGTCGGCCGAGATGAAGCGAACTAGTAGACCACAATGTGACGGAAAGTCTCTCGGAGGTTATTCGCGGCTCGCCTCACATATTCTTGTGGCGGTGCATATGTGCAATCGAGTTATCAGTGTTGAACTCTTTCAACTCTGTCTAAGCTTCCAGGGATCCAGGATGTCGATATCATTCACTGGAATCTAGTGGATATAAAAAACCACCGCTACAACAAAAGACCGCTTCTTAATGAGACTGCTTTGCAATCAATCGGAAGAAATAATTGACATACATTGTAAAAAATACCCTGAGATAATTCTGGGGGAGGGGAGGGAGGGAGAGATACCACGCGTATGCCTCCACCGTCAGATTTTCGGACGAGCAATTCGTCTACGCTTCATTTAATATGACTGCACAACTACACATAGTAAACCTGGAATTTGTCACGTCATCGTTGGATGGTTGGGCTTGGCCGGGGCTATTGCACCCAGTTTCGCCTTCCAAAGCAGATTCTTGGAGGCTGTGGAAAATTCGGCGAGATGTTAGACTCTGGGTAGCGTGAAAACGGAGTGGACAGATATTAAAGAAATGTTTCGGGCTGTATTGTTCCGTAGTTGGAGTATGTTATATTTCCTTCGGCGCTGAAGGGAGATGGTACGGGGGAGCGAGGAGATGTGTCTGGCTTCAAGGAGGATGGTGCAATGATCAACTACTTTACTAAAAACGTGGTGTGACCCGTAACGTCACGCATGTAAGTAAGTTCGTTCGGGCTGGCAGTACAGGATTACTCTGCCCATCCGACGTCTCAGCGTTGCATTCGCCTGCCATTTATCCACCAACTCGGCCCGTGCAGCGCAATTTTTTTTGACCTGAGCTATTCAAGTCACAGGAATTTACCTCCTCACTATCCAGCTATCCATTCCCGTAAGATGTTCTCCTCCGGTTTCAGTCGTACCTTTGCATCAATAATCCTTCCTTACTAGTTCCGGGTATCTAAGGAATTCCGTAACTATCAGCTGGGTTCAATTAAGAGCCCTCCTGGCATTTTCTGTCGCCCACTGAATCTCCCCTCCAACGTCAATGATGTCTGACTCTCCAGAGGAATTGGACTCCGCGGAGGAGCTGAACGACGATACACAGCTCACAATTCGTATACCGAATCCCAAGGTGTATATGGCTCGTCAGTCGCAATGGAAAGGTCGACGAGGGAAACCACGCTGTGATCATTGTCGCATGAACAATTTAAAGGTAAGATCGCTCCATATAGTTTCCGATTTACATCGTAACCCTCGTCTAGTGTGACAGAGTGCTTCCAACTTGTAATCACTGCTCTTGGGTGAATGGAAGGGAATGTAGATACACCCCTTTGCCCACTCCAGCACATCGAGGCATTCCCCGATGTGATAGGTGTCGTCTTAGGAATCTAAAAGTGAGTTCCGTCACAGTCGATCAAGTTACAATCTTACTGAGCAGCACTCTAGTGTGACCGCAATCTGCCTGTCTGCAACCACTGTGCCGAAGATTCTAAGACGGAATGTAACTACACTCCTAAAAAGCGACATAAAGTTCCCTCGGATCACGGCACTGTTCGGGACAAGCAAACAACACCTTATGGTGCTAAAACGGCTTCCTTTTTGGTATCTGATATGCCCTCCAGCGAAGAGCGAGCTTCTGTCCCTCGTAATGGCCGGGGGGATTCCAGCGACGGTCACAGTTTCTATGGACAAAATGTAGCATCATCGTCACAACTCCGTCGAACGAGAGGATCCTTACCCGATGATTCTCGAAGAGATCATTCGTCGCCACGTAGTCACCTCAAGTCTCCAGAAGCCGGCGGGCATCAGACAGCGCCAAGCTCATCGCTTCCTAGTTTGGTTCCTCGACAGACCCTTAGCACAAACAAACTATCCTTCATTTCGCATTCCTTCTCCCCCGATCAAGGACCGATCACCACAAAACCTTTGATAGAGTCCTGGGAACACACCTCGTTCGCACCACTTCCCGATACCATTATCCAGAAAATCAGCAATGTTAATCCCGTCGAAATGCCAAACAGGACTCTTTTCGAGGAAACTTTCGCACGCTTCTTGGATGGTTTACCCACCGAATTGTTAGAGACAACAGCACTCACTCCAGAAGTTTATGCAGACGTCTGTCGTTTCTTGTCGGGAAGTGACACTGGGAATCTCTCCGACCGTCTGAGGATGTGGTTGTCTTTCCACCACGTTCGGCTGGGTTCGGAGAAATATCACCTTCTATTAATTCCCCGCGATGCATTTTTCCAACTCGCAGCCTCTGAGGAAGAAAAGCTACGGAGGGACTACATCAGCCACATTGACAATCACTCCAATGCCCTTTCAACCACTTCCAAGTCAGATATTATCGAGGATGATCTGGGTGGATCTGAGTGGACGAGAGCTTTCCAAAGGATACCTGTGCGCAACCAAATATATGACATACTGGTCTATGCACATCGCACTCATGGTTCCTCCGCGTCCATGGTTTCCGAAGCGCGACGCATTGGCATGGTAAGCTGTTGTTCATCTTCGCGATCCCAGCTGTGCTGAGTTTTTCCCAGGCTACCATAACTTGGCCGATGGTGGAAATGTTCACTCAGCTCTGCCCATTGTGCAGTTTACGGAACAAGCATAGTCCCTCTCATTCCGTTAAAGTCGACCCCCAGCATGGTGTCGGTGACGAGGGCATTAGACATTAAATACGGCAAGAAGGCTACGAAACTGATGTCTCTTGTTTACGGTCGCCACGAGAACACCATAGAACGTCGTAATCTAATTATTTGGTTGCATTTTACCATTCATGCGCATAACATATCTTTTTATGAATGTAACATTGAAAGTGAGATGCAATACAATATATCCATATCTCGAACGAGCTTTGTGGTGTTAAAATACTTTTAGGTAGGGTGAAGAGTCAGATACTGATAGTCCAGAATCAAAAACGCTGAACCAGTACAGTGACGTCGTCCATCCACTTGTCGTCCATTTCTAGAGTTAGGTTGCGTGATGCAAGGTCAACGTTTTCCCCGCCAATAGCATCACGCAGCAAGTCGAAAGCGAGGTTCCTGGGTAACCCATGCTCTCTTCGCCTTTTCAGAGACCTGCCTACAATGCGAACCCATCTCTCCGCCAGCTCGCTTTCCGGAAATGCCGTGTCGATGCTGTCATAGAGGTCTAGGAATCCGTCGGAGCATAGGATAAGGAAGGATTCTTGAGCTTGTGTTGCCGAGTCGAATACGACGTGATACACGTCTGGAATGTCCGAAACGTATGGCGGTGTCAAAATACGACTAGCGTACTGTTCTACCAGGGGGGATGTCATCCAATCAGGTACGTGCTCTCCAAAGGCTCGGCGCGTATACGTGGAGGGAATCTTTAACCATGTATCCCCAATGGCTGTGCAAAAAGTACAGGGTCAGACGATCCCGGAAGAAAAGTTCCTGCAGGCTCACCGCGCGTGGGTGCGAGGTAACCAATGACCCTGTTGTCTGCGACACATAGATGTTCTCCCGGGTGCTCCCGAGTAATACGCTGGCATTCCAGTGGGTTGGTGCCGTTGTGCATTGAGTTCACAACAGATCCCGACCATTCTCCAGAAGCCGATTTTCGGGCAAGCACTGTGATCGAGCAGATAAGAAGGCGAACGAACCTCCAAAGGTGTGACAGTGGCTCACCTGCCTGAGAGTCCCCCAAATTGACGATCCAGAGGTTTCTCTTTGACGGATCTAAGAGTGAAAAAATGACCGTGGCACCTTGAGTGCATCGTGCAGAGATAATTTCCCACTCGGATTCGTGGCGCCGGATGTATTCTCTAAGCTGGTCGGAGCTCATTTCGCCAAGTCTATCGTGAGGCAGAAAGTCAAAGAGATCTGAACGAATCATGTCATCCAAGTGTCTGATTGCGTTTGCGAGGGCCTCGGAGACGAGCTCAGAACCGGGAGCTGCATCGGCAGAGTTGCTAAGAAGTGCTTGAAGCGACCTTTTTATCATAGAAGGAAGTCGCTTGCACACGAAGTTCACCGTATCGTGTCCGCAATGACCTAGGAAGCACAGGGTCAGCATGATGAATGCAAAAATAATCGAGGTCGAGTACCATCGTACACAGCGCTGAACTGCCATATACCACCTTGCAGATCCCATTCCTCTACGCTGTATCTGTCTTGATTGGGGGTTGCATATTCGGTGCATGGTTGAAATGTGACGCTGTCGACAGCGTTGGACGAGCGGGGGTCGCACAGTCGCCGTAATTCGCTGTCAATGGCGCTTTCCGAAAGGATGTGGTACGTCCAGCGTTGCTTGCCGCCACGACCTAGATCAGTCGTGCAGAAATGCTTGACCTCCTCCAATGCCTGGAGATTTTCCGTGGATGTTGCTGGAGAGAGCGCGACGACGTTGTAAGTCATCTGAAAAGCGACGCTGAGAGGTGCTCCTTTAGTGCACTCGATGAGAGGACGAGATGATAACATAGCGAGCTGATCTGAGGACTTTTATATGGGTGTCACCTTCTTAGGCTTCTGGAGATTAGAGCACGCGGAAAAAACTAGGCCATCAACTTCGTATGCGAGAATCGCGTTGACGTCCTCCTCGGTGATCATAATTAAGATCACCAGCAATGTCTAGAACTGGCACAGACCGGGCCTTGTGAGTGAAGCTGGGATTCAACCTAGCCGAAAGAAAGCCACGGCCGAGGGATTCTCGAGAATGGCGCAGTTAAGGGATGACAGGGGACCGAGCAATTTATTTGATGCCTTGTGTACGGAGCAAAGGAACGCGTTCGACACGACGGCATTACAATCAAAGTGATGTAACGCGTACATCGCTGTGTTTAAGGTGATTGAGATGGGGGGGATCGGGGTGTATCCCCATTGCAACGTTGTAGCACGTTCTCATGCCATTGGCCCAATGGCGCACCACGTTGCGGGTAGTGCGGAAGGGGCTGTGACGCTAACCTGCATATACTTAATATTAAGCTGAGATGAACTAAAACATGTGAGCGGGGTTCGAGCGAGGTATTATCAAACTCACCGTGGTAAATTGCTCTCATCATGGAGCCCGCTTGTTTCATCCTCAAATAGCAGCTGCGTGATAGATTATCAATTCAGTTCTTTTCCATCGCTGCGTGTTGTATGCCAGGAAACGTAACGGTTGAGCGAGAACACGTGCAAGCGAGATCTGTATGACGGCGTTGCCTGTTAATTGCAGAGTGAACAACAGAAGACAACCTGGATTGAAGAGAGCAATTTAATACATAGGCACTGCGAAAAGCGTGTACATCTAAAGCGCACAAATTTATACACGATCGCATTTCGTAAAAAGATGTCACCGTAACTCGAAGCTGGCAAATGCTAAATTGTAGCCACCAAACTCATAATTGATCTTGTCGGTTCTCCTATAACTCCTCGTGCGGCCATCCGCAACCTCGTGTGATGTGTCCAAAACACTGGATGAGGAAACGGGGCGAGAGCCTGTCAACGCAGATTTGAATTCTTTCTGGGCAGCTTCGACAACGCTGTCAGTCTCGTCCTCCTCGGCGTTGCTGTCAACTTTATTGTTCGAAATGAACAAAGTCAGACTGAGCCTCCCGGGCTGGAAGATGTCGACGACACGCTTGATAAGCGTTCGCAAATCAGGGATATCCGTGGCAGAAGAAGCCGGAGAAGTAGAGAGGGGCACGTTGCACTCGAAACTGGCATAGGACCAGCCCTCCTCTGGCGTCACATGGATGGTGTAGTAACCTTCGGTGACATCATCACCCCACTTGAGGAGAGCGTTGGAAGAATACCCGCAGGGAGAAAAAGCATACGCGTCTAGCGTAGTCAGATGGGGGGGAAAGATATCCGTGATTCCAAGAGCAGCTGACAAGGTCTGTCCAGAAATGGAAGGTAGCATATCCGGAGGCACTCCGTCGACTGGAGAGGGTGGAACCGAAAAGAAAAATGGTTCGCGAGCCTCGCGCGACAGGTCACTCATGAGGATCTCGATTGTGAAGTCTTGAGTGAGGCTTGTGTCGGCGTCATCGGATGGTGGCGACGGATGTATGTCATCATTGGACCCGACATGCAATGAGGGCGGAATTTTGGGAGAACCTGTAGTGGTTCCTTTGATGATTGCAGGGGTTGTGAGGTAAAGCAGCCAGTGGTCGCCATTTACTTTGCCGACAGTGTAGGCAGCCCCGTTGGGGAATATGGCGTCTAAAAATGCGACTTCGCTCTTCCACTCCCGATGAGGATCGGGTTGGCGTTCTGGGAACATGAAAGACTTGCGGGAGTAGAAGCACTGGTATACGGACGGAAGTGAAGCGTGATCGCGAGCAATATCAAGAATGCGCGGAAGACCGAGGAGGTTGAGCGTAGTTCCGCATGTCTTCAAAATAATCCGATGTGCGAAAACAAACAGAGACGACTCGCTGTACATAAGTGACGTTGACATGTGAGTGAAATGAAACCAAAATTAGGCAGATGAATGCGAAGGACGTACCTGAGGAGATATGCGTCTGTTTGATCGCCTTCAATAACGCTGAGAACTTTGCACTTGACGATGTCAAGCATGTCCTCCCAGACAAAACGAGGGATTTTTCTTAAGCCGACTCTACCGTCCTCCGAAGAATGTGGGTCCTGAAGGGTAGCGACTGAGGGCGCGAACCACACCTCGAGCAGCTTCTCTGGGCCTTCGAATGGGGTGGAGGCATAGAGAGAATTCCTGTCATCAACTGCCATCGATTTGGAGGGATATGGGGGGGATATTTAGTGAAGGGATGCTATCGAGGAGGGAAGTCGTAGCCGCCGCAGAGGGCTGTTCCAGTATGCATCAAACGGATTCTTTTTAGACGTGTAAAGGTTTCTCGCGACACTGAGCAGAACTCGAAGTCGCTCTAGGCCGGGTGTACGAAGACAAGGAGGTTCACTCGTGTATCGATCCATCTAAAAATTTGTACAGCCACACACCTGTATAGATCGTATCGGAAATGTCCGAGTTCGTCTGCATTTCGTGCCGTGCCGAAGTGACCAAGCTTACGCCCAAACATGCTCCGTAGACTCCTCCCCCGATTTCCCCTCTTCAGAGTCAAGAGTCCCATACTTCCTACGGCTACGAAACTCAGCACGCGCCCCGTCTCCCCGACGAACCTACCCCGCGCCTCTCTGTCGCGCCATTTCCGCACGTCTCCCTCTCGTCTCACCTCCACCTCACCCAGACCCAGCGAAAGCACATCCTCTCTGCCCCCCGGTGCGACGGTCTCGCAGCGGCTCAAACATCTGGTGAAGTCCTATGGTTGGTATGCGCTCGGCGTGTACCTCGTCTTCTCCGCACTCGATTTCACTGTCGCCTTCGTGGGGATCAAGCTACTTGGTGCTGAGCAGGTCTCGCAGGGAGCAGCATACGTGAAGCATGCCGTGTTCAGGTTCTTGCCAAACAAGGCGCCGGAACCAGGCAGAGATGAAATCGAGAGCCCTGCAGGGGGCAGCGGCAGCCACGAAGGGCTATACGCCATGCTTGTTCTGGCGTACACGATCCACAAGACGCTCTTTCTTCCTGTGAGGGTCGGTCTCACTGCCGCTCTGACGCCTCGAATAGTAGGCTGGCTTCGTGCGAGGGGTTGGGCTGGCGGCGAGGGGGCCAGGCGAGCAGGGAGAGAAGTGAGGGAGAGGATACGGAACCAAGACTAGCAGGCTGCGCCACGGGGCTGATCGAGCACTACATTCATACTATATTACACCTCCTATTAGAGTCAAATTCCAGCTCATTCGTTACGCGATATTGGCTTCGGAATTGAATACATGACAATCCGAGCCACATTGTATTGGCTAAGAAGACCTCTCTAGTGCCGTGCACCGAGCTCATGTTCGACTTCGGAGTTTGGGCCAGTAACTTCTCGATGGACGCGGAACTTTCTGGAGCCGCGCCCCGCTCAATTGGTAGCTAAAAATGGTATGAGTTAACTGCAACCACCAAGTAGTCAAGATGACAACGTGGGCTAGTAATGCCGCCCGACATCCATGGTTCAGTCCGCCGAGTATGAAACGCAAGTCGTATGCCAACGATGACAGCGACAATGGCTCTTCCTTCTCCGAGGCGTCGCCATCCACATGCTCAACTAGTCGTCGGAAGCGAGTCAGACACGACTCTCTGGAACGTACGTTGGCGCACATGACGATTGGCAGTGCACACGTCCGTACCCCCGAGGACGTGGACATGTGCCCGAGGACCTCCCCGCCATGTCCTCCTCACGTGCAGGAAACTCTGAATGTTGTTTTACCGAGCTCGATCGAGGAGCCCGACACACCCCCCTCGCTCGAACCTGATGACATGGAGGTAGAACCTACCCGTAAGTCGTCCTGTTTCTTTATTTTTCGACGGTCGTTCATGTATACAGTGGACATCACCGACATGCCATCCGCGTCCGTCTCCGATGGCTGGGACAACATAAAATTGGTGGAGGTGCAGATATCTTCTGCAGTGCTTGAATGCCTCAAGCGTCCTCCTCCCATCGTACCTTTGTCTCCTCCAACGTCTCAAGCACTCGTGCTCTATCGCACCCTGCGACCACCCTCTCCAACAGCAACTGGTAGTCCCCCTATGGTTCGTGGAGATGATGTCATGGAAGTCGAGTACTAGATTTCAGCGTTCTTGTATCCATGTTTTGCACTGTATGACAACAGTACCAACAACATCTAATCCAAAAGGCAAAAACTAATCTATAATCGTAAACGAGAGCAAGACAGCGCAAATTCGATGTTACTACAACCACTTGTGGAGAAACGTCCATTCGGCGCACGATGCCTCAAGAAAGAGCACTGGGGGATCCATATTTAGGTGCCTGGCTGGGAAGTATATGCCATCATCGCGTTGTCAACGCTGGATGGGACCTGGGGCGCCTCCTCGCCTTGGTATATACCGTCTGTGAAGTTCATGTGAGAGTGACGTAGTCGCGTATGGGCATGTGGGTGGGGGACGTGATGCATTTGTGCTTGGGGGTAGGGAGAACGCAACATGGAAGCGTTCGTGGTGGTCTTTACCGGGTGCTGGGAGAGAAGAGGTTGACCTGGCAAGACAGGGCTGGACTGGGTGTTGGGAGGAGATTGTGTGGCGAGAGGAGGGGCGATATGGCTGGTAGGTGTTGGGTGGCCATCGGGGAAAGAGGGGCCAAGGGTGGGGGATAGCACAGGGGAAGAAGGGTAACCGACTGGGCTGGTGTCCTGTGCAGGAAGGATGCGATTCTGGGGGAGCTGAGACTGGCGGGGTTCGGGGGCGCCAATGACGGGATCTTCATGGGGCTGAGGATCTGGGGCGTCGACGAGCACAGCGGGTGTATTTTGATCGAGTGTAGCCTGCTGAGCGAGTTTCTGTGCAGCGATTTCTTCGGCAGTGAGAAAGCGACCACCAGGGCCGCGGGGACGACGCATCGCATGCTTGTGGCGAGATTCGTGGAGATAGGGCTAGCGAGGTGGGTGTGAGCGGGAGAGGGAAGGGAGAAGAAAAGACGGACTTTGCGCTGTCTGGAGAGGCGATGGACCTCCTCGAGACGGGCACGGGCGACACGGCGTTTAAGGATGCGGAAGTACTGTTTTGCGTTTACATAGAGGGGCTCTTCGTCGATGTTCTGGTCGTCGAGTACGGGTTCGCTGTTGTTGGTGGCGTCGATGTGGAAGAGGTCTTGAGCGGGGGAGTTGCGATGGGTGGTATGGGATGGGGAAGAAGGGGCGGGGGAAGGGTTTCTGTACAAGGCATTGTTATAAATGTCGTTCTGGGTGGTGGTCTGTGCGGGCTGTGACTGGGACTGGTTTTGAAAGTTGTTTTGGAAGTGGAGATGATGATAAGCGGGGGAGAGCAGCTGATCGACAGGATCGCCCATTGATTGGCTCGCAGCGTCTCTCAAACGTCCGTACCAGCTCTCATTTTGTCACACACGACACTTGTCACAACAGTCACACGCTCCCCCTTCCTTCGTACCATGCCCGCCTTCACCTGTCTCTCCTGCGCGATCGCCTTCTCCTCCGCGGAGGAACAACGTACGTACGTCATACCTCCGATCCCCACCCCGATCCATCTTTTACAGGCGCACACTATCGCTCCGATCACCACCGCTACAATATGAAGCGGAGGGTCGCCGCCCTCCAACCCGTCTCCGCCGCCGTCTTCGCCCAGAGATGTCTCGATCGCACCCCCGAACCGGAAACCCGCGCCTCGAGATGTGACCTCTGCGGGTACGCCCCCCTCTCTTCCCTCTCCCCCGCTGCCCACACCCCCGCACAGAAAGACGTACACCACAGAGAACGCGTACAGGTCCCATCTCGCCTCCAAGAAGCACAGAGACAACGCACGCAGACCCCCGTCGCCCCCTTCCCACAACCCTACCCCCTCACCCGGCCCCGCCGAACTCTCCTGTCTCTTCTGCACCGCCACATCACCCGCCATACAAGACAATGTCGCCCACATGTCCTCCCTCCACTCCTTCTTCATCCCCGATGCCGACTATCTCGTAGACCTCCCCGGCCTCATCAATCACCTCGCCCAAAAGATCGCCGTACACAACACGTGCCTATACTGCAACGGAAAAGGAAGGGAACTCCACACCTCGCAGGCAGTTCGCCAACACATGCTCGACAAGAGCCACTGCAAGATCGCCTACGACTCCGAGCTCGACAAGCTCGACGTCTCAGACTACTACGACTTCTCCTCGTCCTATCCACCCGACGACTCCAAGAAGACGGCCGAGTCCGATGACGAGGGGTGGGAAGACGTCAACGAAGGCACGCCGGGCGCCGCAGACTCTGATCACCTTCCAGGCAGCCAACTGGCGTACGGTGACACCGAATACGAGCTAGTCCTCCCCTCCGGCGCGCGCATCGGTCACAGAAGCATGATGCGATACTACGCACAGTCATTCCATGGCATACCCCTCAAGCAAGAGGATCCCAACGGTGGCGCAGCTCTCGTCCGACGTCTCCTGGCAGATAAAAATTCAGCACTCGTTCCCTGCAAGGGTGGCTTCGGCGCCTTCGGTCAGGGCACCCAAGCAGTCAAGGCAAGGAACAAAGGCGAAGCTCGCGAGGCGGGTCGACACATAAGAGAGTTTAGAGACCAGCGCCGCAGAGAAGACTTCAAAACAAAAGTGGCATTTATCCACAACAGCCAAAAGCACTTCCGCGATCCCCTCCTACAGGTCAGTTCTCACTCTTCTCATCCCCTTCCGATACTCATCTCCTTCTCGGTAACAGTGACATTAACATTGCATTGTACCCAAAAAATGTGATACTGGGATCCATAGGTCCAAGACTACTTTTGCGCTCTATCGATAACAATAATCATCCTAGAAGAAATGTCTCGGTGAATATAAACAAACGCGTAAGGATATCATGAGAATGAGCGACTCCCAAGGTCGATCTTGTCGAACGGGGTATATAAATGTCTGCAGCAAAACAATGGTAACAAGATGGTCAAACGATCGGAGTTAATACAAATACGATGCGGGCACGACACCCTCCCGCCCAGTCTGCGGATTTCTTGCATACCACCAACTGACACAGGTCATCAACATTGATAGGTTGACTGGAATGCGAAATCATAACTTACGCGTTATCTCTGTCATCGAGAACTTCGATTTCCATCCCGGCCGTCAGCGGGAGTTCACCCTCACCTGAACCATCAAAGGAGTAGCGAGCATGGGCGGGCCGACTGCCTTCCTCCTCGGCAACCATTGTCCCAATAACCGCATCGGACGGCGTGGCAGCCCGCAGGTAGTTACTCGCGTCTGGTCCGAACGGATCTCCCTCGGGTTCCGCACCTCCTTCACCCTCGCGAGCCGCTTCCTTCTCAACGCTAAAGTTATTGAATGGGCTCTGTGTGCCCAGGATGGTAGTCCTCGTGGCAGCGTTGATGTGTTCGAGCAACGACGATGGTCGGTGTTGGATCGAGTCATCTTCATCATCTTCACTCTCATACCGGGAAAGCTTGTCCTCTCTCCTGGAGAGAAGCGTCCAGAGTATACCAACCAGAGCGAGTAGAAAAACAACACCCGCAGCGATGGCGATTGAAATCAGGATGACAATGCCAGTCGCAAGGAAGGCTAATGTTTTCATGTCAGATAATTCCACGAGTGACATCTTGCAAAATACCCACACTGTTGGCTGAAAGTAAAGTTGGCGATCGAGTAGAATAGCGATGAAATGTATCCAAGTGCCCCCTGAGCTGTCATAGAAGCAAGGTAGGGTATAAACGACTGCCCGTCGAACAAGACCACAGAGGCTGAACCGAGAGTCGAATCTGAGAGTGCCCCAGATATCATCAACATTCTGTCGGATTCAACGATGCTATTGGAGCTGTGTGTATTTTGCAGAGGAACCATCAGCAACTGAGATATGTTCGAATTGGCTTGGAAAGCCGAGCCTTATTCAAGGGTTAACTCTCATCTAAATGAATTTTCGCAAAAACGCGTACCAAGACTGGACCAGGAAACACCATCCCAGAATATCATGAAGGATGATGAACCGTCGCTCGTGCTAGGTGTCAATGTTGTTAATAATTAAGATTCAACAGAGTGTCCCACTTACCGTCCAGCAGCGAAAATACTCGACGAATTGCCGTTGTTGACCTCCACCGCGGTGACGGGACCAGGGATCATAGTCGGGTCACCTATTGCACTCCAGCTATCATTGGTGAAACTGTACTGTGCAATATTTGCAGATGTACCATCGGCCAGCGTGATGGCGCCTGCCGCGACGAGTAACTCTTGGTTGCTCTTTAAAAACCCGGTTAAAATGTGCTCAACTAAAGAAATACAAACATACCCCGGCGAACGAAACCGAAGAAATGTCACCCTGCAGACCAGAGCCCAGTGCACTCCATTGGAGCAGTGTGGTATCGAGGAGACAAATACTCTGACATGCGACTGTGCCCGCCTGCGCAAATGAACCAGCGACAACGATTGTGTTGGGCCGGTACGTAGTCGTGGTGATAGAACGCACGACGACAGAGGAACCTGAGTTTGCTTGGATGGGTTGAGGAGTCAACCATTGTTGATCAACAAGGTTATAGATAGCAAATCCATTTGCGTTGGCGCTCGTTAGGTTAAACTCCCCACCAACATATAAATGTGATTCGGTATCCACATACAGAGCACGAACCACTCCGTATACCTGATCACCAGCAAGAGCGGTAGCGACGGAGGTCACTGTGTCATAAATAGCGACGCCTTGAGAACTAGCGGACGACGACACGGGGAAGGAAAAGTTGCCTCCGATGATGGCGACTTCATGGGAAGAAGAACTATTGAACCAAAATGCGCCGGCCAAGACGGCAGGAGCGGGAGTTGGAGGTAACGGGGGCAGTGTCGAGGGGCTGGTCGAGACTTCTCTCCTGAAAAGGGCAGGCATCTTCATATGGGAAAGCCAAGTAGTAGTGCGTCTGTGGTGATTATACCGTTTCTGTGCTACAAATGTCGAAGTAGAGGTATTTGCCGAGCTGTCGAGCTGAATTCCTAAGGGAGTGACTGTCGGGTCATCATTGCCACTATTTGAGAGCATGACCATTCCAGTAGCGCCATATTTTGCCATGGTCTGAACATTTCCAGCAAGGAGTTGAGATGCCTCTTTGTCGTTCGAGGATGTACCATTGCTGACGAAAGTAAAGTTCCCCTTGACGAAGCCACCACTATTCATCCATGACGAACTTGTGATATTCCAGGTCGCAAAGCCGCCTACACTGAAGCTTGAGCCAGCCAATGTCATCGTTTCGGTGAAGTTCCCGGCTACCTGGATGTTATCACTGGCCACGGCGATGCTCGCCACAACCCCATTAACACCGCCCCCTAGTGTAGTCCATGAGTTGGCCTCAATGTTGTACATAGCGATGCCCATCAGTTTCCCTTGTGTCGAAGGTGTTTGTGTGTCAGAGAAAGCGCCTCCAATATACAGTTCATCACCGTATAATGCAAACGACGTGACTGCGCCATTAAGGCCTCCATTCGAAAGCGAAAAAAGATTGCCCTGTTTGTAGGCGACGATATTGGACACGCCACTAAGGGAGCCAGTGGCGATCGTGAAGCTGCCACCGATGAAGATGGTCCCCGAAGGATGTTGCACAGCGGCAGAGATGTAAGCTGAATTAGTGTTCGTGGGGCCTAGGGCATTGTAAAGATCAACACCGATGCTGTCGGCGACAGTCTCGCTGCCATTGGGAAGGACGCCAGTGGCATCGATGGTAGTCTTCGAATTCAATGGCCACTCGAAAAATCCAAATCCACGCTGAGTTCCAAGGGTAGTAGAACCATTGCCGGCTGCGCTGGGCGAAGTAGAAGTGATGTTAGCGGAAGTCAAGACTAGCTCAACACTCCCAGCAACGAGTTCGTATTGTCCATTTTGGCCGTCTCCGGTAGGTTGATCGGAAAGCGACATTGTCACCGTAGTCACAAAGGAAGAAGACGAAGGGACAATTGGACCGCTATAAACGGGTACCACGGCATCGTTCTGCACCTGCTGCGAGACTGTGGACACAGAGGGCTGCGAGCCATCGCCAGGGAACACAGTTACTTGAACTGACGTCCGAAGGGCACAATCTTCAAAGTTGCCGCAACCAGGTATAACCAGATTCACTACATATTGCCCAGATGCCGAGACGTACGGCATCCAGGTGAAGGTAGGAGCCTGTGAGGCAGGTGCGTTGACGGAAACAGTGGACACAAGGACAGTTTGCAGAGTGGCAGGAATGTCTGTGTCTGCATTCTTGGGTGACCACGTGCCGGTCATCGAAACATTGGACGGGTTGGGTGCAAAGCAGGATTGGGCATTCTGACTGCTGATGGCCGAAGCAAACGCCCCAGAAGATAGAAGTTGCAACATGTGCAGGCCAGGGGCTGTTCCTTTCCACTCCGAGAGTGTGATTTGCACACCAGTCAAGGAGACAGGATTCGTGAAAAGGAAGTCTTGGTACGGGATCGAGGCGTCCGTCGACAATGGACAATTGTTCGTGCATGTCATATTTTGGCCTGTAGACGGATCCACGAACGTAAGACTTTGAACAGTATTGTCAGGAATTGATGTGACGCTGAAAAATTCATTGTTAGAGTAAAATCATAAGGCTTGAAGCGGAGGTGAAATTCAAGCTGTACCTGAAGGCAGTCGTGCCATAGCCATTCTGAAACGTGTTCCCAAGACGGACACCATACGCATTCATTGCGGCAAACATGCGGACCGTAATGAGCGCTGCGTTTCCGGCTGCAGCAAGCCAAGTATTTCCGGGTCCATCGGGGCCTGCAGGACAAAGGATTGTCTGTATGTTGCTAAACTGCTGATTGGTAGAAGAGGGAGCTCCAACAATCTCTGCGCCTTGAAGGGGTATTGGAACGAGTGAAGATGAAAAGGGCGATGCGCCTTGAGAGAATGGGACGTTGGGGTTATTGTTACTGCTAGGCGTTCCGCCCGTAAACGCTGTGGAGAATGAACCGGTGAAGAAAAGACTGCTATCCGACGCATTGGAAGTTATGGACATGACTTGGCCGTTGAGACCTTTGAACGGAGGTGCAGACCACGAACTTGATTTGGAGTTCCAAACCGCGACGGAAGGACTTGGCGACGAGAACTGACCACTAACCCAAAGGTTGTTGTTCGACGAGTCACAATATACAGCGCTGATTGGACCGTCTGGGCCGCCGGAACCAAGAGTGGAGAATGCACCAGAGGAAGGCGAATAGGAGACTACGTAACTAGTGGAGGTATTGGCGATGGAGAGAAAGGAACCAGCGATGTAATAGACATCGTTCATGACGCACGCCGAAGAAATCGAGCCGCCGGAGTTCGTATTAGCAATGGAGGTGAGGGCTCCTTGCGGTGTGCGAGACAGGAGGGAAGACTCTGAAGGATCAAATGAGGTGGGGGTGGAGTTGTCGAAAAGGTTTAAACCGGCAAAGGCACCAGTGAGGGCGACATAGCCCATACTGTCAAAATCGACGAGGGGGAGCGATGCGAACGCGATACGTGCGAGGGAGACGGCGGTGAGGGCGGAAGACCATGCTTTATGTTGCGGGAACATGACGAAGGAAAAAGGGTAAAGGAAGATTGAAACCAAGTACCAAAGCCCTCCTAGCTTCGTCTTGGTGACTAGGTATAAAAGTGGAGGGAGCCCGACGGGCAGCAACTTGAAAGAGGGACAGAACGAGTCAAGCCTTGAAGGAGTGTTTGGTTAAATTTAACAGCGGGCGGCATTAACCAACTGGTCCACGTGAGACCGTCCCACGGACCACGAGGCTTGCAGTGCATGTAGGGCACCATTTCCAACCTAACTATGCACTCGTTCTGTGCTAACTTATTCCAGAATCTAATCTCTATTTCCGTTGAGAAATATCAACATCGAGTTCGATTGCAACATTCCACTCTGCTAATCCGTCCGTGCGGTGACACCACTCATGTTTGGTACGGAACCCACGGGTTGCAGATGAGGAGAAGCCTGTTCCAGCGACCTGCAACAAGAAACCGAATGTATAATACTGTATCGCAACATAAGAATCATTCTCACTGAGGATATCTGTATCGGATTATTCCCGGTCTCGTTGCTCTGGCTTGAACAGTCACATTGTCAGTGACCTGTTGTGATTGCCACATGTGCTTCTCGTTCAATCGCGCCCAGGTGTCGGGCGACGTCGAGTAGTAGGCAATCCATCGTGTCAAGTATGCGTCGCCATCTCGTGATGGAGCCCACTTGTAGAATGCAACAGCAAAAAGCGAGAGCAAGAGCGTGTTGCGCCAAAAAGGCGTGGAGAATCCAGCTACGAGATTCAGTCCCAGTTCCGAATGAAATCTCTGAGACAAGCAACTAACCTTCCGGGCCGTAATGAGCACCACCCGTGTGTTCCTCGTGTGCATGGTTGGCATCAGATGCAAACCTAAGGTAGCTTGGAGATGGCCCAATATGAAGTCTTGGACGCGACAGGATACTTGCCCTAGCGAGACGCATGTTGTGGAAAAAGGACTTCGTGCGGGTAGTCTCTGGAGTGCAGGGTCGGAGTTTAAACAAGGAGAAGACCTACCCGAAAAAGAGCCTTATTAGGCTTAACCTCAAATGAATTCATTATATTTAATTATTTAATTATTAGCATCTCAAATCCATAGCTGAGCCATGAGTTACTCACTGTGCTAACACCTCAGACTGTTATGCTTGCACGGATGCTAGTGTGAACCAGAGATCCTCTTGGATGGACAACTTCAAGAAGAAAGCATGGGAGATGACATGCCAAGGTGAGCAATGGTTGACTGGGTCAAGGAGACCGTGCAATGGATCCTTGGTTTGTTGGATAGCCTTGAAGGCATAGCAGGAAGAAAGCATTGACTCAAAAGTACAATGAAGACTTATAGAGATCCAGGGCCAGAAGAGCAATGTAAGAGGTTAGATTCTGGTAGGTCTAACTTAGGATACATCAAGGGTATTGTTATGAACACAATTGTGACCCAGCCCCTATCCTATCATCTTCGACTTTCCCTAGTCTTTGTTGAGCGTCAGGTCTTTAACCATTACCTGACTATGCAAGCCAGTTATTGGGGGTAGACTGTCTGCTACTGTATGCATAGGACACATCGACTAACCAGTGTGAGCACTCCTCTATGTACTTTATACCATACATATGTCCATATGTTACTATGCTGAGTTCTATCTAAAGATCAGCAGTGCTGCATCGACGTTCCCTGATGGTACTTGCCAAGTATGGCTAGGTATAGTCATGTTCAACAGTCTTGATGACTACTTACAAGTCCTTGATGGACTTAGATGATTCTGTTATGCTTGCTACATAGCTAGCGTAGAGACCAGAGGTTGCTCAAAGGTTTCAAAGGTTTGAAGATGTTGTGGTGTTGTCACACAATGACTAGCCCCTGAAGAGGACAGCTAGGTTCAAGGATACAGCTTGTTGGGCAAGTCATTCAAAGGTTTGTTGAACGTGACTATACCTAGCCATATTTGGCAAGTACCATTAGGGAATGTCAATGTGGCTCTGCCGGTCTTTAGATAGAACTTAGCATAGTAACATATGGACATACATAGTGCACGTGATACATGTGAACTGCTTACTAATAACTGTATAGTAGTTAGTATATCAACTCTGCTTTAGAGCTGAGTTTGAATAACATCTCTTGTTCTATTACCACTGCTACCAACAACTCACACCTACCGCAAGTCCCCCAGCCCCCATTCTGGTGAGTAGTGCATCTATGGTACAAAGTACATAGTTTAGAAGCAGTGGCTTCTGAGGCAGAGTGCAACAACGAAGAAGGTAGTATATAACCCTGAGTGGAGAATACTCACTCGATGTTGATAGCGATGATATAAACTAGTCTTCAGCTAGTTC